>JAKUCV010005165.1:0-205964 GCA_028386065.3 Turnera subulata
ATGTGAGTTGAAAGTCTTCCGCTGTGCACTATTTTGTTATTATTGGGCCGATTGTGTTATTGTTGTTGTTTTTATTATGGGCTGTTGAGCCCGGTTATTTGTTGATTACACTGTATGCTGAGTCATGTTGGGCTGGGTTGTCACAGTTCCGGCTCGTGTTTACTGTGTACGGTAAATACGGGTCGGGGCGTTTCATTTTTAGTTTATAAAAAGGATTTAAGACCTTGCAGAATCAATGATGAAATTAAAAAAAAAAAAAGAGTAGAGTAATAAATTAAAAAAAAAACAGCCCATTTAGCTGAACCTCGGGTTGAAGCCGACATTTTCCTCTCTCAAAATGGATCCAGTTTTATGAAGCCCATGGGCCAGTAAAGGGCGGGAGCCCGTAACAACCTCAGGCCTCATTGGATCAAAGCGATTTAGTGCAGTAGAGAACTATCTTGTTTTTTTTTTTGTTTTTTTTTTGTTTTTTTTTGAGGAATAGAGAACTCTCATGTTCGTTGTTATTACAAGGCTCGTGTTGTTCTCCCTGCAGAGTCTTTCCTCTTGGAGTATTTGGAAGCCAATCAGCCAGCTCCTGCTGGGCCAAGAAGGCAGCGTAGGGATCGATGGCGACTACCTCCTTCCTTCGGGGGTGGTGAAGCTTAACACTGATGTAGCTTTTTTCTCGTGGGAAGACCGGTGTTAGGGGCGATTCTCTGCAACTGGACAGGTGATATATATTCTTGCAATGGCGATCAAGCAACTCCCGATCAAGCAATGGATCCGGCGGCTATAGGTGAAGCATGTGCCGCACGACTTGGCCTTTGTTTAGCTCAAGAGATGGGGATCGAGAAAGTTAATATTAGAGATGGATTCGCAGATAGTCATCAATGGCCTCCTGCAGGCATTTCAGTCTCAGTTTATTTCCTGAACTGGTAATCAGGCAACTCATGCCCTTTGCCACTTAGCTTCTTCTCCAGCTTTAGACTATGTTTGGTTTTCTCATTTTCCCACTACTGTAGTGGAACAGATTTTTTTTGATGTAAATTTTATTCATTCTGAATAAAATTTGGACGTGCTTTTGCCCTAAAAAAATTATTGTGCAAGAAAAAATATATCCGAAAGCGATTTAGCAATAGAAAAGTACTCTCTTGCTAGTTGTTAATTTTTTTAAAAAAAAAAAATCAAGAAGGCTAAAATCAGGGGGCAGATTAAGGGGGGGAAAGTAGGGGTCCAGGCCCCCCGTAAAATCCGATTTGATCCATATATGGTAATAAAATAACAAATAGTTCCTTGTAGCTTGGTGGTAAGTTGTCTTACACATTTTCCGTATGCTTTTTGTAAATTTCTTTTACTCTATACCATTTGTATAATTTTGGCTTTCTCAAAAATTTATTCTCACAAACTTGGCCCCTCTTAATAGAAATTCCTGGATCCGCCCCAGGCTAAAATACATTTCTTTAATTATTTCAGGCTGAGATAGATCTTGGAGTTACATTTTCAGAGTCAATTTGGCTTTTAAGGCTAATTTGGCTTTTAAGTCTGAACACACATTCATGCAACGATTTTGATTTATGGAAGACATGTTTTTATTGCCACTTGCCAGCCATAATGTATTACATTCTCGAGTGGAATACACGGAGTTAACTAGAATAACACATAGAATAATATTATGGTAATAGCATCAGAAATAACAAATATAGCAAAAGTCATTACATAATACAGAGTAGAGTGCCCACTGCAATTGCTAACTCGTTCTTTTCCTCGCATCATGTAGATAGAATCTTCAGTGCAACTCTGCATATCCAAACCAACAAAATTATACTATATACTAAAACACGGAAGGAAAGCCTTAACTGATATGACTCTTTTGCCTTGGAAAATTTTTAATATGACAAATTTATCCTTCAGTTAGTTTAATATACTTTTTTTGTCGGTGATGGGGAGAGGAACAAATTTAAGCTGATTTTTTTTTGCTTGGATTCTTCTAGACTAGAACTTTTTAGTTTTTACATATTTGTAAATAAAGTAATTAAATATTCACGTGTCCACGGTATCTTCCCTTTTATCCTATCCTGTTCCAAATCATTTAGCTCACCTCTTCCTCTTACTCTCTTCTGAATCTATACTGTTTACTTTCTCTTTCGTTCCTTTAATGGGGGCTTTTGCTGTTATTTTTTCTTTCTTTCTTTCTTTATCTTTTCTGTCAATTATGAAGTTTTATTCCTCACCCAAGTTGCCTCTTCGATTGTTAGGAAAATGAAGCCGGACAAAAAGGAAGAACAAAGGGAAGGAAGTTGTGGAGCCTATCTGTTATTCTGCTTTCGTTAGCACCTCTGCTAGGTATATAATAATTTCTTCGCCTTCTCCTTTCATGTGTTTATTTTGTTTCCCTTCTAAGTAAATTGGTTGAAGAATAGGTTTTCCTAATCTATAAGCCATGAATGCATTTTATTTCCTCATCATAGTGCATGGTGATTATAAAAGTTAGGGTATGGTGCTGCTCTATTTTCTTCTGGGTTTTGGCAGATGGTAGATGCTTGGTTAGATTTTGGCCTATGTAGTCATTATACGAGTTCTTTTGATAGATTTTTTTGCATTGTTAGGGAACTAAGTTTTGGGGGTTTTTTTTTTTTTAATGTGGGTTAACTGTCTGACTGATGCTTTTCTCCTGGTCATGCTATCAAGAACACAATGAAAGAAGCTGGAGTTATTTACCAAATCCAATCCCGTACTCTTCCCCATAAAAAGGTTTGTAGGTTGTTGTGGTATTTGTGCCCTTTACTATTGTGCTTTTGTCTCTAACTTTTCACTTTACTCTGATGATTGAATTTCTTTAGTTCTAACTGCATTGATTTTTCATTTTCCATTTGTATTAAGGAATCACTCGACAATTGACTAGAACAAATTCCCTTTTCATAAAATAAAGTTGTTCTGTAAATTTTGATGACATTCTCTCCTGCCTGTCTTCTGGCCATGGATAAAAGTTAAAAAGGGCAATGCCTCTTCATCTTAACCCTCACCTTACTCCTTTATATGTGTAAGGCCTAGCCTAAGATACTTCTGATAGAAAGAGAGGAAGTACGAGCAGAAAGAAAGTCACTCTTCTATTTCCCAGATAATGCATTATGTCGTGTTGTATATTTGTGCATTATTTTGGCTTGATTGTTTTTAGGAGAATGGTAGCTTTTGTGGTTTAATAATTCTCTTACTTGCAGGGTCCTCATGCACATGCAACAACATAGAAGCCTTCCTAAAAACCAAATCAGTCCTCTCTAACCTTTTGTTCTTCTTAAGTTTTGGTGCATCTATTTTTTTTGTGTGTTTGTTTCTGTGTGCTATCAAACCATGCTTTTCTTTTTTAATTATTCAATTATGCTTTATTGTTATGTAGGATTATTGTTTCCAGTATACATGATAAAGTTAATGTGGCATAAGGCACATGAATTAAATTGAGGAATAGAGAAGACTGCTAAACCGGGTTCTAGAGTTTGCACACAGGTGGCTTAACTTCTCTTTTAGCAGGATTGATATCTATTCTTCATGAGGATAATACCAGACATATCTTTTGCTTTCTTTTGATCTTTATTCTTTTTTGTGATGTTCTTATACGTATCCACTCTTTTTACATGTTTAATCTCTTTATAAAATACTTATGCATTTCTATTTTGATAATATAAGGAAGAAGACATTTTGTTTTGGATTTCTAACCTGTACATGTCAATTAACTATATAAAATATTATCCATTTCTGTTCAAAAAGTAATGAGAAAAATGATTTTTTTGGCCAATTGTGAAGGGTGATATCCCTCTAATTAAAGTAGTGTGTATATATGTTTTCGGGTCTTCTAAGTTGCATATATTTTTCTTAAAGCTAATGAAGCTAGGCAAGACTCAAAGCTATCAAAAACAGCAAGAAAAAACATTCAAGTTTTGTGTATGTGCCATGTGCAGGAAATCAAAGTTTTTGGATGAGTTTAAGGTTCAAAGCATCAACCTATGAAGTTTCTCTTTCATTCTCTCATAATAATTTGACATTCTAATGCATGGATTAGCAAGGACATGGTTTCAAGTGATTAGGATCTGTGGAGTATGTTGATTGATTCGCATTCTTTTTGGATATAAGAACAACTGTAAATCCAATTGGACCTACACACGGCAACCTTTTTAAATTTAAAGTTGTTCTAAAGAAATGGTGTCTAAAGTGTTCAGCTTATGCATAATCATGGTAGGCTCTGTTCTGGGAAATGTTTTGTGTGCATATCTAGGCTTGCAAGTTGAAATTGAGGCATTGAAAGGCTTCAAGAATGCCATCATTGACTATCCATTCGGAGTGCTGGCAAAAAGAAAAATGAACTTATGTTGGTGGGTGGTCATTTTTTCCTTTTTATAATTTATTTTCAACACATAAATTTTGCATTCATGGTTCAAGAAATCTATCATTGCTTTTATATGAAGAAGAAGCAAAGGCTCAAGAAGCTAGAAAAAAGGAAACTGTCGCCCTAGAGTTTGAGAAATATGAGTTTTTTTTTGTTGATTATGCTGAATGGACAACAGATAGCAGCTAGGATTTATTTTCGATTGTGCATAGTAGATAAAGGTTCTATTGAGTCTTTAACATATTTTGAATTATATCAAAGGAATCAATCACAAATGAAAATTAGTCTTGCTATGTTAGACTCTTAATTACTTGGAATTTTTGTCATTTAGTTTGTGTGTGCTATCGTTTGAGCTGTCCATCTTGGTAAGTAGCCTAGATTTAAAATAGGTATTACCTCATTTAATTCTCCTCTCTGTGACATCAACTCAATATGAACAGGCACTAAAAAATTACTAGGTTTATTAACAACCATAAAATATTAATTGTTGTTTGCGTTGTTTCTCTTTCTCTTTATTTTATTTCATTGATGTTCTTCTTCCTGATATGGTGTTGCAAAAATTTGCGCCCTTGGGAGATCTTGCAGCTGAATTTTAGCTTCGGAGTCAGATATTCTCTCTACTCTATTAGTTTGTTCCCATAATTACTCCCCTCTTAAAAGTATTTTCTATTTTCCTTCTTAATTTTTAGGTTGTCTAATTGTAATATATTTTCTTCTCAAAGTGTCATACAACTTAGTTTACAATGTCTATTGCATTGTTTTATTAGTTGTTGGTATCTTGAGAAATTTGGAATCAGCTAATTTGGAGATCATTGCTTACAACTGTTTAATACATTGCTTTTCAATGCTTTTTTACTATCTTTGGCAAATGGAGGAAAGCATCAATGATATCACATTGCTAGAAAGTGTGGGTGTGTGTTACTCTTCATATTCCTCATTCGAAATGTGTTTCTAGAAAAATATAAAATCGTGATGCTTTTGTTATAACTTATTTCAATTGAGCAACTAAAACTACTTTTCTACAACAGTTCTATTTATTTTTTTGGTCAAATCCACCAGGAATGTGCTTTCCTACACATTTAACATACCACACTGTGCTTAAAGTAATGGGGATGTTTTGTTACTTTTGTTTAAGGAAAAAAGGGAAGGTAAAATAATGGATAGCAATTAACTTATTATCAGAGAGCCAATGTTAGTTTTTTTACATGATTTATGCATTTGCCTTATCAACTTTTTCAAGAGTAAACTGTAAAAGCAACTTGGAAACATGTTGTGTTGCTGTTGATCCAAGTCTTTTGTTCTTTTCCTTGAAGTTCAAATATAAATAATTATTGAGATTTGGCTCCTGTGTTTTTAATTGATTGAGTACTTCTCACAGTTGTATATTATGCTCCAGTGGTGTCTCATGATTCTACAAACAAGGAATGCATTCTGGGAGAAGCTTTTGCATTAAACCCAGAGTGAATTTATTACTTTGCTCAATTGTATATTATGTTTCAATGGTGCCGCAAGACATGAATGTTGTAACTGTAAAATTTTTTTGTTTGCAATTTACAAGCCTTTTGTGATTGTTGTGTATATGTTTGTAATTGGTTAAATAATAGTGTGTTATGGTTTAACAGAGTAAAGCTAAGCAGAAGGTGATGCTGGCAGAGAAGCTGGGGAAGATGCTTTTGTTTGGCTCGAATTCGTAAACTGGTCTGGAAAATGATGATCCGATGGCATCCAAAGAAGAGTTGTAAGATTGCATGTTGAGGTCGTGAAGGAGAAGCTGAAACCCTAGAAAACCCAAACCAGATGTACAAGTGTTGTCTTCAAGTCTTTTTTTTTTTTCCATGCTTTAGTTTAATGCTTTGGTCATTTGGTTGTTTTAAATTTAATTTCATATCAAATTGTTGTACAAGAGATTTAGCATACTACATTGACAGGATAGGATGCTACTTTCTATAATCTATACCCTATACCAAAAGCCATCTTCATAAAAATTTACTTTGGTAGTATTAGACTAAAAATACCCTTTCGAGTTTTAGAATTGTTTGTTAACTGAATTTGAGTTAGTGGTCTTTTTTGGGAGTGAGGGCTTGAAAAGCTATTCGTAAAATATTGTAGTGGGCCTGATCTGGTTACAACAAACCTTTTTTTTTTTTTGATACTAAACCTTACAGCAAACCTTATACATTTTTGTTTATTGCTTACCTAATTTTTTTTTTTGGCAAGTGTTTTGTCAAGATATCTAGATTGTTATGTATCTTTTTGTTATTAGGAAGCAAGGTTTGGATGCTCTGATTGCTTTAGATTACAATGGTCAAATGCTTGGATGTGCAAGCTAGAAAGTGACACGTTCTATTTCATGTTTCTTAGCATGACTTGCATATTAATTCTCACAAATTAGAAGGAAGGAGATATCATGTTGGACTGAAATTTGTAGTATTTTTCTTTCTAGGTTTCATCCCGCAGCAAAGCGCGGGCAACTCACTAGTTATTTACTAAACAAAAGATGAAGGTTTAGGAATACGAGTCAAATTCTCATAACAAAAATCTTACCTTTAGCAAGCACCTGGGATGAATGCTATTTGACCATTTAGTGTGTCAATCATGGTCAGAAAACCCCTATGTTGTGCGTTTCCAATTATGGAGAACGAAAAGGTGGTGGGTAGGAAGCAAAGACACTGTATATACATTCCATCCGCACTAATGAAAATATTTTCCAGCATCAGTGAGAGGACCAGACCACCATCAAAATGAAGAGTGATAAGTGGAAGTTGAGATGCTTTCACGCCAATTAGGTTGTAACAAACTTCAAATTCGCGGACTGGAGGAACACGGGGAATGTTGCTGGTCTGAGCCAAATAAGCATCACGCAATGCTTCGTAGGCAATCTTAGGCAATCTCGTCACAGTTGTTCCCGTATCAATGATAACTCCTCCGATCCCATTCCTCAGTTTGAAGACTTCTTCAGATATAGGTAGTCTTGTACCACCAACTCCAAGACCTACCAATCCAACATAATAATATGTGGGCGCTTGTTCATTGCGGATCAAAGGAATCCAAAAATTGCCCGGAGCAATTGCTTCACGACCAAAAGTTATCCATCCGGGAGAAGGATTCGTAGAAGTTGCTAGACAATAGCTGAACACTCCGCCTATGCTCCTACTAAATTGATCTATAATAGACGTACGACCCCATCCTAAACCAAATATTCCTCCAAAATGATACGAACTTTGAATTACATTGGAATGTCCACAGCCCAACAACATCGCTACCATATTGCCATTGCCCACAATAACCGAATCTGTAGCAATATTTCCTTCGGTAAAGGACCCATCACCGTACATTTGGTGATAAGTGCACTGGCCTGCTTGGCAACCTCTATTATTTTTATATAAAAGTTCGCATAACATACCACAATCTACATTCTGAAATGTAGACGAACTCTTTGGATCGAAAATTGGTCCGGGTTGCGGATAACAGTGGGTACAAGGTTGGCACTGGAGCCACGTCAAGTCGCTACCAGTGTCAACCAACAACTCCACATAAACTGGAGGAGTCCCAACTGCTACCCTAACAAAATACTCTCCCCCCATAAATAAAGATACTACATCAGTACCAAAACTGTCCAAATGGAGTGAAGATGTACCGTTACACAGGAGGGAAGCGAGGACTGCCACCCGCATGGCATCCCTTCGCAGCAAAGCATGGAGTGAAGCGTTAAATGACAGGTTTAGTGAAACACTAGACCTGTCAAATAACGTTGTGGTAAAACTCCCCACATCGTTTGATTCAGATTGATTGGTCTGCACACCCCTCACAGCTTGAAGAAATAAGCAGACAATAAAAACTCGTGCAACAAAGGCCCCTACCAACGCCATTTGATTCTTAATTCTGCTGCATAGGAGAGGGGGAAAAAAAAGGAGATATGTTATACTTACTATACTCCAAGCTTCAAAATTAAGTTGCTTTCAATAATTGAGCAAACTGAGAGAATCATAATAATAACACCATTAGGGAGCTGGGGGTACAAATTTATCTAACTGGTTAACTAATTAGAGTAATTAAGGCTCTGTTTAAGAATTTTATTAGATCTCAGCAACTTAAACAATCAAGCCACTCGCATTATGATGCATAAATTAATTTTGGGCGGCGGCAAGGGAAGGAGGAATGAGAAAGAGGGTTATCTTTTGATTTTTTTCATCTAACAGTGACCTATTGAGTTTTCTCTGTTTTTCAAGTGGAAGCAATCTATTGAGTTTATATATCCTCCGCAAATAATTTGAGAATTTATTTATAACAAAAAAAGAATATCGAATCCAAGAGATTGTCATATGCAACATATCATTATCTAATTTGTCAGCCGGTATTTATGGGAATTTGGACTAAAAATTAGCCGAAAATTGACAATGTTAAAGGACACAGATTATCATTTAGCCTTTTGTTCTACCTACAATCCTTTGTTTTTTCTCCAAGAAATTAAGAACATGAATATACCAACCTTTTGAAGTACAATTTTCTTGATGTATCAAACTTGCAAGTCTCTGTGTAATCCTTGAATATACGAACCAGCAACCTGCCAATAATAAGGTAAAAATGAGAATCTGAATCGTACTTTCCTGTAAAATGCTAATATATAGTTGATTTTATTGAGGTAAAAATCAGCCAGGACATGAACATAAAACTATCAGCATAGAGCAACATTACCAGTTCAGAGTACAACAAAAGCCCGTATTGTATTTGGAGAATGCTAGTCTTGGAGTGTTGGAGATGGGTTCTGCCGGGGGCACGCGACGCGGCGCGGGTTGCTCCGGCGAGCACAGTAACGAGAGGAGCTCCGGGGTGACTAACTGTTCACCCTGTATTTTCCGATTTTCTTTTTTTTCTATTTTCTTTTTTTTCTTATTTTCTTCTCCTTTTTTTTCTCTGATTTTCGTTTCTTTTTTTTTTTATTTTTTTCTTCTTTTTTTTCTTCCCCCTCTCTGTTTTCTTTTTTTTACTGATTTTCCTCTTTTTATTTTTTTCTTTCTTTTCTTTTTTTCTTTCCTTTTTCTTTTTCTCCCTTTTTTTTCTTTTCTCTCTTTTTTTTCTTTTCTTCCTTTTTTTTCTCTCCTCTCTTCCTCTCTTCCACCGGTTCTCTTCTTCTTTTTATAAACTGAAAATATACTATTTGGCATGTGAATTACAAATAATGCAATTCGTCTGCATTACGGGCGAATCCGATCCGGACGAGAAAATAACCGATACCTCCTTAGTTATTTTCCGGTGTGATTTTCCGAGAAATTCCGAAACCCGAAAAATACCAACTTAGGTTCGAAAAATCCGCGGGAAAATCACGAGCGCGGGAAAACCCTCGGTTTCGAAAAACGACTCCCGATTTACCATGAATTAATTACCCAATATTAATTCAACAGTAAATCACAGTAAAAAGACTTCTACAGTCCCGGTAAAAATCAAAAATTTTACCCGGACTGTTACAGATACTGTTGGATTTTCCCGCGAATCTTGAGAATCAGAATCGTACTAAATCAGAGTGAATTGTATTTGCACAGAAGAGGAAGGGAGAAAAAAAAACAAAGAGAAATGCAACACTACCTAGACCAGTTGGATCGAGTTTGTGAGAAGAATAAATCATTATGTAGGGATTTTATAGAGGATAAAAGGAAGGTTCATCTAAGAATGTCCTATCTACCACTGATCATGCTAAGGAAATTATCTTTAAACCCTTTTGATCTATATACAATCCATTGTTTTTTCTCTTCAAAAGGAAGAACATACCTTTTTTAACTGCAATTTGTTTATATCAAACTTGCAAATGTCCGTGGAAATTGGAATGAAATTCTTGAATTTACGAACCACCAGCAACCTGCGCGCCAATAATAATAATTGTGGGGATACTGTTAGATTCTCCAGCAAATCCTGAGAATCAGACTCGTACTTTGTTTTTTAATGCCAATTAAAAAAATAAGGGATAAGATCAATGGGAAACAAATTGCACCACAAGTGATATCTATTTGCTGCTCCAGGTGTGCCATCTTCAAAAACAACGGATAAGATCAATGGGAAATAACAATCAGAGAGATGCCACTACACCACAAGTGGTGTTGACATATATTAGTTTATGTTGAATGTGGGATTTGAACTCAATACTTCACCCCACTTATTTTTACAAGAGTGCCCCAATGGGTTTGTTGTATTAGAGAATTTATCAATTTTGAATTACTATTAGTACGATAAGATCAATGCGAGAACTAGTTTAACGTGGACAAAAAATTAGTAAGATAATTTTAATTATAAATGTTAACATATCAAATATAGCATTTTATATTTTTAATTAAAAATTAATAAGATAATTTTGGAAGGAAATCACAAATGTCTCAATTTTGGTAGGAAATCTCAATGTCTTAAACAATTACAATTCATATTCGATTGTGTTTTCAAATCCAGATTGGGCGACGGGTTGAACCTGAAAAATTATGACCCGACAGGTTTTTCATATCAGAATTTTCTTTATAAATTTTCGGTTGAACCCGAATTTGGCAATTGTTTAATTAGAAAAATCGTGACTCGGAGACTCGATTGGGTCAAACGTAATCTGGGATTAACAACCACGGATCACATAAATGTTGTTTATCTAGATATTTTATATCACAATCCATTGCCCGTTATGGTAGATAATCTTGCATTCAGATATTCCGTATCTCAATTTCATTTTGAGGACATCTCCTTGTCTATAAAATGATAACACTCACAAACAAACAAATAGATCTAATCAGAGAAGCTAGAGACTCTTCTACAAGAAGTTCAAAAAACAATGGAGAGATCTTGCAAGATAGTCTTTTTTGCCGCAATTTTGATTGTTGCACATTGTGAGTCTCTTTTTTTCTCTCTCTCTTTTACAAAATACAACATGTCTGCATAAACATTTTCAAGAAAATTTGGAAATCATTAAAGTTTTATCAACTATATGAATAATATGTGTGTATTTGCTACTCTAGGTATGCCATCTTCAAGGGTAGAGGCCGGTGACACTAATGTTGTTCCTGGTGGAATAGAAGCTAATGGGGCTAGTGCAAAGGACATGGCTTGGGGAGTCAAACAACTTCCTCGATGTAAGACTGACAGCGACTGTGCAAAACCTTGTCATGACAGTGGGTGCACAGGTAGTTATGGTTGTACAAAAATCTTCACTTGTTTATGCACTGGATGTCCCAGTAATTAATTGTTGAATCTACTTAACCTATGTGATCAACCTTTTATGGTCTTAATAAAAGATATCTTATATTATATAAAGCTTATTGTTCTTGAATTATTATCTCTCTCTTTTTTAATCAGAATTGTTGAACTATAATCTAATTAATCATGACCATTCGTTGCTTTAAACTTTCATTCTTCAATCTATTTGCCGGGACTTGGTTGTTTATCGATTTAGCTTTGAGGCCAAGGTATCACACATGATGAATCATGATACAATTAAAGTAAGGAACAAGTATATAAAAAAGGTAGCAAGTTTCAGAAAAGAAGGGTGGCTTCATTAAATATTTCGACCGTTGCCATAATAATAATAATAATAATAATAATAATAATAATAATAATAATAATAATAATAATAATATGGGCAGTTCCTGAGTTTATAAAAATGATTTAAGACCTTGCAGAATCAATGATGAAATAAACTATATATATATATATATATATATATATATATATATATATAAGCACCAGCTCTAGAAAAGCCGGCAAATTGACCCAATTACCCTTAATTATTTATAATTGACCCAATTCCTCTTAATTATTTATAATTGACCTAATTATCCTTTATTACTTAATTATTATTATTTTTAATTCTAAAACAAAGAAATAAAAAATCCCGTAATACTGTAGGTTTGGAAATAGGAATATATAAGAATTCCCGTAACCTGATCATTATTGATTTTTCATGAAGTTTTAGCTTAGAGAAGATTGATGTGATAACAAATGCATATTTCTTCTAATTTCTGGGTCAATTTAGTTTCCTTTTTATTTTTCCAGTTTGAAGTGGCTCTCTCTTTTTCTTCATAATTCACTTTTGTGAATTCCATGACAATGATGAGCCACAACCATCATGGACACAAAAAAAAAAAAAAAATTTGCCCACAGTAAAAAATTTGCCCACAGTAAAAAAAATTTCTGCATGGACACAAAAAAAAAAAAAAATAGCACCTCCAACATTCAGTTCTCAAAACATATGATGGAGAAAGTAAAGATATCCTCCCAAAATCATAACGCCATACATCAACAAACCGCCACCACAATGCTCAAACATGCTTTTATTCAAAAACTATAATTGATGGGTTTCTTAAGCATCTTAAAATATTTCAATTTCATATTCCGGAGATTATTCTTGAATACCAAAATAGAAATTTTAGAGCATGCAAAGTAAAAAGCACTGAGACATTCTGAACCAAAATTTTAAAATAACAACTCATGTCAACCGAAGACATTAAATGAAGGGACTATATGCACAAACCTGACTTGGGATATTTCTTCTGTAAAAGACTGATGTCGAAGGAAAGTGTGGTACATAAGATGGCAAGGCAAGGATTAATGAACATAGATCGAATAAAGCCCCTCATGTTCCTCAAAAAACTTCTCCCAGAGAGGTGCCAAAGGCAATGAGCCCTTGGCTAAGAACATGAAGGCAATGTTTGGCACTCTTTTAAAGGGATACTGCTTTCTTAGATGAACAGCTCTATGTCGTTCATCTTATGCAAGTGAGCTTTTTGCCTGACTGATTTTGGTGATTGGAAAAAAACAAGAAAGATAAGAGAAATCCAAAGTGCGAGTTCGAAAACGAAAATTTAAAAATGAATCCGTTTAGCTGTTAGCCTAAACATGGGTTGGGTTCGACATTTTCCTCTCCCAAAATGGATCCAGTTTTATGAAGCCCATGGGCCAGTGAATGACGGGCCCGTAACAACCTCAGGCCGCATTGGATCAAAGCGATTTAGGCATAGAGAACTCTCCTGTTAGTTGTTACTTATTACAAGGCTTTCTGTAATAATATTGTGCAAGAAAAATATATCTTAAAGCGATTTAGCAATAGAAAACTCTCTTGTTGGTTGTTACTTTTAAAAAAAAAAAATCAAGAAGGCTACATTTCTTTATTTCAGGCTGAGGTAGATCTTGGAGTTACATTTTCAGAGGCAATAAATGAGTAACCCCCAAGAGTAACTTTTAAGGCTAATTTGGCTTTTTAAGTCTCAACACACATTTGTGCAACGATATTGATTTATGGAAGACATGTTTTTATTGTCAATTGCCAGTCATACTGTAAAATCTGTTGCTAAGTAGCCTACTAAACAATTTGTAACTTTGCTTATTTTGCTAAATAGCCTAGTAAACAATTAAATGATATCACGAACTGGTGAACAAGTTTTTTAGGGGAAGTAGGTTTCTAGCACCTTTATGTAATTAAATACTTACATTCTTGGTAATCAATCTTTTTCTTTTTATTCACAACCTTCATGTAATTAAATACTTAAATTCTTGGTAATCAATCTTTTTCTTTTTTATTTTGCTAAATAGCCCAGTAAACAATTGGTGAACGAGTTTTTAAGGGGAAGTAGGATTCTAGCACCTCGAGTTTTTAAAAGTAAGTAGGGTAATGAATGTTTCTCCTTTTTATTACATATGTTTTTTTAAAAAAAAAAATGAACGGGCCGGGCCGAAGCCCATGATATTAAAACATACAAACTAGCAATACAAACACGAGGCCGACATACTAACTAGTATTACATATGTTGTCCATTGAGAATTAGAGTGGAATACACGGAGTTAACTAGATTGACACATGCGGTTCAAAAAAAAAAAAAAAAAAAACTAGATTGACACATAGAATAATTATGGTAATAGCATCCGAAATAACAAACATAGCAGAAGTCATTACAATCCTTAACTCGTTCTTTTCCTCGACATAGTAGGCATCATGTAGATATATAGGATCTTCACTGCAACTGATCTGCATATTCAAACCAACAAAATTATTTACTAAACAAAAGATGAAGGTTTAGGAATACGAGTCAAATTCTTATAAGAAAAATCTTACCTTCAGCAGGCACCTGGGATGAATGATATTTGACCGTTTAGTGTGTCAATCATGGTCAGAAAACCCCTATGTTGTATGTTCCCAATAATGGAGAATGAAAAGGTGGTGGGTAGGAAGGCAAGACACTGGATATACATACCATCCGCACTAATGAAAATATTTTCTGGCATCAGTGACAGGACCAAACCACCATCAAAGTGAAGAGTGATAACCGGAAGCTGAGATGCTTTCACGCCAATTAGGTTGTAACAAATTTCAAATTCGCGGACTGGAGGAACATGGGGAATGCTGCTGGTCTGGGCCAAATAAGCATTGCGCAATGCTTCGTAGGCAATCGTAGGCAATCTCGTCAAAGTTGTTCCTGTATCAATGATAACACCTCCGTTCCCATTCCTCAGTTTGAAGACTTCTTCGGATATAGGTAGTCTTGTACCACCAACTCCAAGACCTACCAATCCAACATAATAATATGTGGGCGCTTGTTCGTTGCGGATCAAAGGAATCCAAAAATTGCCCGGAGCAATTGCTTCACTGCCAAAAGTTATCCATCCGGGAGAAGGATTCGTAGAAGTTGCTAGACAATAACTGAACACTCCGCCTATTCTGTAACTAATATGATCTACAATGGACATCCGACCCCATCCTAAACCAAGTATTCCTCCAAAATGATACAAACTTTGAATTACATTGGAATGTCCACAGCCCAACAACATCCCTACCATCTTACCATTGCCCAAAATAATCGAATCTAGAGCAATATTTCCTTCGGTATAGGACCCATCACCATACATTTGGTGATAAGTGCATCGGTCTGCTTGGCACCCTCTATTGTTTTTATATAAAAGTTCGCATAACATACCACAATCTACATTTTGAAATGTAGTTGAGTTCCTTGGATCAAAAATTGGTCCGGGTTGCGAATAACAGTGGGAACAAGGTTGGCACTGGAGCCACGTCAAGTCGCTGCCAGTGTCAACCAACAACTCCACAGAAAATGGAGGTGTCCCAACTGCTACCCTAACAAAATACTCTCCCCCTATGAATGCGGATACTACATCAGTACCAAAACTGTCCAAATGGAGTGAAGATGTACCGTTACACAGGAGGGAAGTGAGGACTGCCACCCGCATGGCATCCCTTCGCAGCAAAGCATGGAGTGAAGCGTTAAATGACAGGTTTAGTGAAACACTAGACCTGTCAAATAACGCTGTAGTAAAACTCCCCACATCGTTTGATTCAGATTGATTGGTCTGCACCCCCCTCACAGCTTGAAGAAATAAGCAGACAATAAAAACTCGTGCAACAAAGGCCCCTACCAACGCCATTTGATTCTTAATTCTGCTGCATAGGAGAGGGGGAAAAAAAAGGAGATATGTTATACTTACTATACTCCAAGCTTCAAAATTAAGTTGCTTTCAATAATTGAGCAAACTGAGAGAATCATAATAATAACACCATTAGGGAGCTGGGGGTACAAATTTATCTAACTGGTTAACTAATTAGAGTAATTAAGGCTCTGTTTAAGAATTTTATTAGATCTCAGCAACTTAAACAATCAAGCCACTCGCATTATGATGCATAAATTAATTTTGGGCGGCGGCAAGGGAAGGAGGAATGAGAAAGAGGGTTATCTTTTGATTTTTTTCATCTAACAGTTACCTATTGAGTTTTCTCTGTTTTTCAAGTGGAAGCAATCTATTGAGTTTATATATCCTCCGCAAATAATTTGAGAATTTATTTATAACAAAAAAAGAATATCGAATCCAAGAGATTGTCATATGCAACATATCATTATCTAATTTGTCAGCCGGTATTTATGGGAATTTGGACTAGAAATTAGCCGAAAATTGACAATGTTAAAGGACACAGATTATCATTTAGCCTTTTGTTCTACCTACAATCCTTTGTTTTTTCTCCAAGAAATTAAGAACATGAATATACCAACCTTTTGAAGTACAATTTTCTTGATGTATCAAACTTGCAAGTCTCTGTGTAATCCTTGAATATACGAACCAGCAACCTGCCAATAATAAGGTAAAAATGAGAATCTGAATCGTACTTTCCTGTAAAATGCTAATATATAGTTGATTTTATTGAGGTAAAAATCAGCCAGGACATGAACATAAAACTATCAGCATAGAGCAACATTACCAGTTCAGAGTACAACAAAAGCCTGTATTGTGTTTGGAGAATGCTAGTCTTGGAGTGTTGGAGATGGGTTCTGCCGGGGGCTGATGATTCAAAAATAGAGTCACTAGAAAAGACAAAAGAATGACATTTCTGCAGCATGAGTTGCATGAATGTGTAAAATTTATGTAAAGCTTTAATGTAAAAGTCTCAAAATAAAAGACAAAGTATGGCCATATCTTTTACTGAGCCAAACCATCAATCTATTGTAGCATTTTTTTGCTGGTGGATTATTATTTGAAATTTTGGTATATTTACTACTGCTTAATTTGATCATACGTAGTTCAGCAATATATAAGGTTACAGGTTACGCACTTTTAATCGTTGAGCATAATTAACAAATTAATTTTCATTTTTGACAAATCTTTTCTTCCTTTAACTTTCCTATTTGCAATAGATCTGGCATCTCATTGATGTTAAATAAGATTAAAAACAAACTTAACAGAGAGTCCATCAGTACATCACCATAGCCTAAAAACCATCTTAGATACCCAATTAAGTTAGCATAAAAAAAAAAAAATTGCTTGTCAACCACGATATATTATATTGATCAAGCAACGACAATTGGCTTGGCTGCTTCTACCAAAATGTTTAAAGCTAGCTTAGACTCTCTTGTCTTATGCCTTGTATATAACTTCTCTTTTTGGTCAAATATGTGATGCATATCTATATATAATTTATTGGAAAAAGAAAAAAAAAAACAGATCCAATTGCAAGCATTACGTATCTTTAAGCAAATGTCAACAGTACACACAAATGTAAAAACAACCTACTAACACACACAATCTTCCGGCTATATCAACCACTATTAATACAAAGGAATCACAGATAGAATAGGAGAGGGGGGAAAAGAGCTTCCACAAGTGCAACAAGAGCTTGAATATAAAACCAGCAACATTACCAAATCGGGAGTGCAACAAGAGCTTCTACAAGTGCCGTCAATTAGTGAATTGTATTTGGAGAATGATTCAGAATGCTAGTGTGTTAGAGTGTTGGAGATGGGTTTGATGATCCCTACTACTATATTTTGCATAGAAGAGGAAGGAAAAAAGAAACGAAGAGAAATGCAAGAATGTCAGTGCCTGCCTAGACCAGTTGGAGTTTGTGGAGAAGAATAAATCATTATGTAGGGATTTTATAGAGGATAAAAGGAAGGTTCATTTAATTAAGTGGGAGGATATTTGTCAACCTAAGAATGTCCTATCTACCACTGATCATGCTAATAATTCTTCTTGGCACTTTCTGTGACAGTAAGAAGATAGCTCTCTTGAGGTTTTGGTAATGCCTTGAATAGGCTTGGAATTTGTCCTAACTTAAGCAAACAAATTAAGTACCTCTACTTTACCAAGAACTCAGAGTTTCATATATTTGGTAGAGAAGTTATGAACTTATAGAATAGTACAGATGGCAAGTATGCTTAAACGCAGAAATTCAAGCTGGCACGGAATTATCACCACTTAATAAGATCATTAATCCCTTCCTATTTAGGATTAGAAAGACATAAATTAACCCGCCATGCTTTTGTCGGAAAATAGTACATTGCAGAGTTGTGTACATATGTATGTCTCCATTTGTAGACTCTATTAATTATGAAAGTTGGAAACAAATTGGTTTCAAATTATTCTTATTGTTATCCATCACTATCTACCTTCTGTAAAGTTAAGAACAGAACCGCCGTATTTATGCCATATTAACACAGGTCATTATATTAGTTGAAGTTTACGCTTAGTAACTAAAGATGATGATCAAGTTGCATCATTTATGAGAATTAATTCTCATGATGTGATGTTAGCAAAAAGAACCTAGTTTTTGTGATGGATGGTTTTGTATTCAGTACTGTAACTGAGATTTAAGTCGTCTTCTATGTTATACTAGATAGGCAAGCCTCAATTTTGCAACTCAATGGATTCATCCATCAATTGGACCGAACATAAAAGAAATATCAAAAAAAAACCTAATTACATTAATCCTTTTGTTAATGTATTGTGGTAATGACCGACCTGTCGTCCTGGACATTATTCGTTCGCGTTCTTCTTCATGACGTCAACTCCTCAGAATACGCGTCGCGCACCGTTTGACGCAGTCGTTAGATGCTTTTTACCACGTGGTACGGGCACGTGTCCGATAGGGAAGTTTCTCCAAACGGTGACGCGTCGTTGTCTCATGATTCCTCCCCCTTCTTTATGTTTTCCAGACACCACAAGAATCGTTATAGTTAGCACTTATTGTTTTTTTTTTTTTTGAGAACAGTTAGTACTTGTTGTTAGTTAGTACTTAGTACGTCAAATTTCTTGTTCTGACAAAAAAAATGGGACAAGGCACAGAGGAAAAGACTCGAAGTGAACCCAAAGTTGAGATTCAGGTTGTCTTAATTCATCTTCTGTTTCGGTTTTTGTTGTTTTAAATTAAATATGTTTGCTTTGTGGGTTAATATAATACTAATACTGTTGCTTGCTTGCAGGAGAGGGGAGAAATATTTTTCTTCTACAGGCCAAAAGTTGACAAAGAAGAAGTGCACGGCCCTGGCGATGTTCAACGCCTGTACATGGTCCTGCGTCCGGAGTCTGGCGAGCGACCTGTTGAGGAGAAGCAAGATCCTCACTCCGCCAAGGAAGGTTCCAAAAAGGCCTCGAGCACTCATGGCGGCGCAGGCACCAGCACTGGAGGAGCCACTTCTGGAACTCAAACTGAAGGTGGACATGGCAGCCAGGTACATATTTGTTTATATTGAAGCTGTAGTTGATTCTGTTCTACAGGGGTTGGTAGGCTTCCTGGAGTTTTGAATTGCTAATTGATCATTAGTGGCAAATTAGGTGCCTGTAATTGAGTTATGTTGCAAATTAGCAGTAACCTCTTAGGTGCTTTTGATTATTGTGTCAGTTTCGGTGATATGGCTATATATATATAGGTAGAAGAATTATTGTGTTTGGTTCATTTTGCAGAAAGTAAACATAGAAAAGGAGCCATTACTAAGGTTTATTATACTGGGTCGCAAAAGCCTTCCTGATCCAAGGGAGAAAAGCCGGCCATACTGGGGCTATGTGGACTTGGTCACCACTAATGTCGAAGATATACAAAATGCTCTTAAAGGAGGTATTGCATCGCCATGATGTTGTCACTGGTCAATTGTTAGATATATGTATGTATCCCTTTTTCGTAGATAAAACATATGATCACTTAAATTGTGTGTGTGTGTTGCAGAGGAATATGATACTGCAACAAGAGGGCACCGCCACAAGTATCCAGCAAGAGCACTAGGCGAAGGCATCTACCGCATGGTGAAGCACAATCCTGACAAGCGGATGCACACTCACTTAGTCTACAAGCTGGAATTTCCGCCGGAGGGAAAGGAGAACGAGCCTCAGGAATCACTCAACATCGAACGTGAAGGCTCTTTCATAATACAAATCAAGAATCCAGAGCAGCCGGGTGGCGGTTCAGGGCAGTTCAGGGGACTTCAAAACAAGCGCAAGGCCATGTTTCCTGCCCACCTTCAGGGGAGGCTTGGCCACAGAAGGTTCGGTCCCGCGGACCCGCCGGATTTCCTGAACTACGAAGGGTGCGAGTTCTTGGTCATTGCGGCTTCTGATGACATAGAGGAAGAGTTGGGGTTGGAGCTGAAGCCAGAATGTGATGAAGCGGATCCTTCCTGTTCTGATTTGGAAAAGACTTTTGGAGAGGTAGCACCAACTAGACCTCTCTTCGAAGGCACTTGGGCTTGAGGAGGCTGGAGTTGTTACCATTTTGCTTGTTAATAGTCTCGGTAGCTAGCTGGTCTGTGTAGCTGTAGGGGGGAGTTGCACCATTTTGCTTGTTAATAGTGTGGGCAGCTAGCCGTTCTGTGTAGTTGTAGGTGTAGGATGGTTTTTGGGTTTGGACATAGGAGCCTTGTTTTATGACTGTTCCAATCCATGACTGTAAATAGTGTCTTTTTTGGAGGAGCTGCGTCTTCTCCATGTAATCTACACTTCATGAACTGGGGGTGGCATCTTTTTCTTCGCCAAGTTGGTCATGTTCGCTTCGTAGTTTCTATATTATAATTAAAATCTCTCTTCAGTGAAACAAGAAGCCGTCTTAGCTCAGCGGTAGAGCGCATGGCTTTTAACCATGTGGTCGTGGGTTCGATCCCCACAGACGGCGTTAATTGATGTGTTGTCATTCAATAGTTTTTGGTTTCCAATTTCAGTATCTAAATCCCCAAGAACTGTTTAATTCAATTTTTTTCAGTAATTCAGGGTGTGAGGTAGGCCATTCAAACAACTAATCACGTCAACCAAGTACCAAACTGAACTCCGTTAACTAAAAGTACTAATAAGGTTAATTTTAATGAGCGATTTAGTTTTGTTTAAGCGAGGTCCGAGTGTTTATGTTTGTAAAAAAACATCATTAAACATCATTAGGAATTAGGAGACCATCTACCATCCAGGTTGGTCGAATCCGGATTAGTTGGGGTAATTGGGGCAAAAGCAGAGTGTTTAAGTCTCAGTCTCATTAGGAGACCATCTACCATACTAAGGCGAGCACTCGGAATCGAATCCGGATTAGTTGGGCAAAAGCAGAAATGCTAAAAACTTTTTTTTTTTTTGAAAAAAAAAACAGAGCACAGGCGGGAGAAATGAGAGAGGAAAAAGAGAGAAGATAGAACAGTTAGCCAATTACTACAAGAAGCTCCAGGATAAGAAACACTTGACTTTACTAAAAACCCCACTTACTCCTGGAAGAAACAGAACTTGTTAACTTGAGTCTTGACATACACAAAATGACACTGTCGCTTCAGGGTTTTAGGAGCATGAGGCTGCTAGGGTTTTAATCCACACACACTCCTTCACTCCACACTTTCAACAATGTCCACAAAGTCCTCCTTCTCTATCCTATTCCTATCAAACCTTCCATTCACAACTTCAAACGCCCATCCCTTCCCGCAATTTCGCTCCAAGCTCCCTTTCCCTCGCAAAAGAACCCAACTTCCACTAAAAACCCACCAAATCCCCAATTGCCTGAACCCCGCCGACCCATCACCGCCCTCCCCTCCTCAGCCACAACAACAGCCGGACCACCAACTGAAGGATACCCAGGAAGCCATTTCTCTGTTCCTTCAAGGGTTCGGTGTCTCCGCGGCGGAATCGGATTCCATTGCTCTGAACTGCCCAGGTTACGCGAAGAAGTTGCTGGAGGGAGTGAAGGAACTGGAGGAGTTGACTGCGTTCGATACGGGGTTTGGGGACTTGGGGTTTAAGGAGAAAGTGGTGAGTATGGCAAAGCAGAGGGGGGATGAGGGTAAAGTTGCTTTCTTGGAGAGTGTAGGGTTGAGCTTCTTTTCGGCCATGAATGTTGCTCGGTATCTCTCGAGGGAGTCACTTCCTGGTCTTATTCGCAAGGTGGGCCTCCCAAGTTTGAGTCTTTAGTGCATTATTGAGTATTGTGAAAAATTGCTTGTGTGCTCTTTGTCTTACATTTTCTAAATGTTGAGAACTGCATCTAGTCATTTACAAGGGTGCCAAAGCATTGGCTTTGTTTGTGACTGATGCATCTCTATTCAACTCCTGCCTAACTAGCTCAATTAGATTGATGGGATTAATTAGCTTCCACTGTCTTCACTAATAAGCGTCTACTCTGATTTTTTCAATTTGTGGTTCCCTTAGGCGCCTTCTCCTTTTCTTTACTGATATTTTCCTACTTGTTTCTTATATATCTGGCTTGCATTCTTTATTATATTTACTGCTAAAAGTTGTTGCTTATGGTGCATTTGGTTTTTAGGTTAATTATATGAAGAAAATGTTATTTTCTGGCAGTGATGACAAGGGAATTATTGGAAGATATGCTCGCCGTATGATGATGCAATTGTCTATTTCCATTGATGATGATTTGCAACAGACCTTGTCCTTCTTTGAAAAGGTTTAGTTTCCATTCTCTTATTTTGTAGTCTTGTCTTCGTTTTTGTCTATTTCCCAGATATGCAGTATTAGTTAGAAACTCTTCTTGTATCCAACCCTGCTTTATGCTTCTTTGCTTTATTCTTATTTTGTTCTTAAGAAATTTCTAGTGTTTTCTTATGGCCCTAAGTGGGTAGGGGCCATGGACTCATACTTGAACCTAGAACCATCATTTACTCTGCCACTTGAGGTTTAAGGCAAGGAATCTCTTGCATGATTAATTCGGAAATATAATGTTCTCGGTTCATTGTTTTCCAAATGAACACAAACTTCTGATTTTGATGCAGATTGAAGCACGGCGAGGGGGCTTGAGAATGTTGGGTTCCTCAGATGCCTTTTTTGGTTACTTTGTTGAATCGTTCCCACGTATTCTGTTGTTGCCAACAGACTCCCACTTGGAGCCTATGGTGAAATATCTTCAAAGTATTGGAGTCCCTAAGGACAGGGTGCGATGTATATTCCTATTGTTTCCTCCCATTCTCACAACTGGCATCAAGGAGATCAACAGAAAACTATTATTCTATGAGAATGTAACTCTCCGAATTTCATGTTGTTTACTTCTGTTTATGCCTGATGGAAAGTATGGCTAGCTTTTATGTTACTGCATTGTTTTAATTGTCAGTTGCTTATGCATCTTTTATGCATGTTGTTTTCCAGGTGGGTGCAGTTGATAAAGATTTTGGTAAAATGCTCTTAAAATATCCATGGATACTTTCAAAGAGTATTCAAGAAAATTACAAGGAGATTCTTTCTTTCTTTGAAATGGAAAAGGTAAATCATTCCACAATACCAAACCGATTTTACTTTCCCTCCAACATCCCTCAAGTGCTATGCGTCTGAGGTGTATTTATACTGTTTATTCACTCTTATGAAGCTAGCAGTCTGGAGAGTTTAAATTACTGAGGCATGCATGTGAATGGTGCTTAGTTCATTCTAAGGAAGAAGATAGATACTTTGATCTGCTTGTTTTCTTCTGTTACTGTATTACCTTCATTTATTTCATGGCAAAGGCACTCTCCGTTTCTTGTTAGAGGTTTTATAGGATATGTTTCCCTTTGCCCTCTCTTGCCTCCCAAACTTCAATGTTTGCCATAAAATATGTGATATCCGCACTTGACAGCTGCAGTTATACTTCTTGTTTAACCTTTTTTTTTTTTTTTGCTTTGATTATTCTACTTACTGTGTTAGGATTTATGTGTATATTAGGTACCAAAAACATCCATCGACAGAGCAATTACAAGTTGGCCTCCTTTATTGGGTTGTTCAACTGGCAAGTTGGAAGTGATGGTGGAACAGTTCGATGAGCTGGGTGTTAGAAACAAGAAATTGAGTCATGTTATTGCTACATGTCCTCAACTGCTGCTGAGAAAACCTGAAGAGTTTTTCCAGGTATATCGTTTCAGGTCTTGTGGCATGCACAACTGTCTTAGCTATTTAAAGGCTCGGTGATGGTCATGAATGATTTACTACCTGAGTCTGTAAGTTCTCAATAGGTCTGCTGTACAGTCTATTCTAAATTAACATGTTCTCCATGTCATAGCATCTTGACTTCGTGTTTCAAACCACTTCATGTTTTTTCTTCATAAAGAACAATATGTTGGTGTAACTACTGAGAAATTTACGAAAACAAAAAGTTTTGCTTCACAAAACAATTGTAGCTGAACTTGACTTCGTTGCTGCTTTTGATTCTGCATCCAAAGCAAGAATATTGACCTCAGTAATGAGCCATCAGGATGAATATATTCTCTAAAAAGAGCAGATGTTTCTATTTATATTATTGCTTTTCATATCTAATAGAAAATGCTGTTTTCCTGGTGTACAGGTTGTTTTGTTTTTGGAAGATATAGGATTTGAGCAGGAAACCGTGGGGCAGATACTAGCTCGCTGTCCTGAGATTTTTGCTGCTAGTATTGAGAAAACCCTAAAGAGAAAGATCGAATTCCTTGCTGATATTGGTGTTTCAGAAGATCATCTCCCTCGGGTTATTAGAAAGTACCCAGAGGTTCTTGTGTCAGACATCAATAAAGCTTTACTTCCTCGGTAACACTTCTTTGCTTAATAATTTAGCTTTGCAGTTCTTTTGAAGTAGGAAGTGAAAAAGCACTCCACCTATCCTGGAGTGTAAGCATGAAATATCTGATTCTGTTATAAATTCGCATGATTAAGCTGCTCTTTTGCTTCAATGGGTTCCTTCAGAATGGTAAAGCTTTTTTCTTTGTTGAAAGAGGTTGTGATAAAGATTGTGTTCAGAAATTAAACTTGAGACCAGAAACTGCATTGCCATAGTTATACAACTGCATTAATGGGAGTAGTATATCATTGCCATCTTCTGATCATATTTTAGTCGTTTGCCAAGGCCTTCTTGATTTGTTCTTTGAACTTCTCTGGCTATGTGTTGCAGCCTTCAATACTTGATGGATATAGGGTTATCGAAGGAGGAGATTGCATCCATGGTCCGCAGGTTCTCCCCTTTGCTAGGGTACAGTATTGATAAGGTGTTGAGACCGAAGTACGAACTGCTGGTGAACACCATGAAAAGACCTGTGGAAGAACTGGTGGGTTATCCGCGATATTTTAGCTATTCAATAGAGAAGAAGATAAAACCCAGAATGTGGGTGCTAAAGAGAAAGAATATCCATTGTAGCTTGCAGGATATGCTGAGCAAGAATGATGAGGCATTTGCTTCCGAATTTATGGATCCTGGAGAAATGCTTGTTCCTCCTCCTCCTAACATGCGCCAGTCAAACTGACAAATGTGTATTTCATCGTACTGTAAATATTGTACCACTGTAAATATTGTACCACAGTTTTGAAGAAGAAAATGTATAGCCTCACGAGTGAACCTTTTTTTTTTTGTTCTCACAATTCGAAATTGAGGGTTTTCTTTCTATGATTGGACGCTTCCAACACTGTGTACATCTTTGTATTAGTATGTCTTTTAAATAAAATACAAAACTACAAGTTAACTACACACCATAAAGAACGCTAATATAAACTGTCTCCACTCTCCTCCATCCAGTCAAGGTAAAATCAGTCACATGAGAAAAAATATTAACAATTTTAGCGTCGTGAAATTGATAGGGGAAATGTCCATAATATTCTCTCATTAATGGTTGGTGAAAGAAAGCTAGTACATAAATAATCTAAGACTCAACTATACCTTAACCTACACAAGCAACCATTGGAAAGGTACCATAGACGACATGCAACAAAATAACAAAAAAAAAGAAAAGAAAAGATGTAACCCAAAAAAAAGGGAAAAAAGAAAACCTCCACCGTTTCTTTTCTTTTCTTTTTTTTTTTTTATGTGTGGATCAATTTAAATTACTTAACCGTTGAAACTGAAACAATCTCCCTCGCTCTCATTGTCTCTCTTCTTCTTTGTCCAATATCTCGTGTCTTTGTTCCTTCATCATATTTCTTTCAATCCAGGTCAGTAGATTGATTCCAGTTCTGGGTTTCAATACTGTTTTTCTTTACTCTTGCTTTTTTTTTTTTTTGCTTCTTTTTCATTTTCTCTAGCACATGCGTTGTATATCTGAGAAACAACTGCTAATATGCATGAAAAACCTACCATTTGGTTGTTTTTGCTTTCTTTTCTTTCCTTGATTTTGATATTGGTTAAAGTGGAAAAACTTGACTGTGTAACAATTCGCCTTTTTCCTTCCTATGATTGGCTTGATTTTGATCCCGTCCTTGCATATTAGTTTTGTGATTAATTGGAACGAATTCGTAACAGTAATTGCATATTTGCTGGTGCAGTTTAATGAATGATGACACGGTTCCTTTCTCACCTTTTTCTGTCACAATTTTTCCTTCCTGTGTTTGCATAAGCAGGCAGGACCATGTATTTTTTTCACTGAATGTTGTTGAATCCTGAGAAATAATTTAAGGGCCATGATTCTTGTGATCATCTCTCTCAGGGAATGGGGTCTGTTATAAGCGCAGCTGCAAATGGGATTGGAGACGCCATTGGAAATGTGCTTGCAGCTCCTGTCAAGACCATTTTAGGTGGTTCATGCGAGTATGTGTTTTTGTTCCTATCTCCTCCTGATGTTGATGTTGGTTTTGGTTACTAGAGAGACTTGTACTTAGAGGTTGAATCTGCAGGGGTGTTTGCTCAGGACCATGGGATTTAATTTGCTTCATTGAGCACTTGTGCGTCTCCAACCTGCTCAAACTGTTCATGATCTTGCTTCTTTGCTATATAAGTAACCTCTTCATCTTTCTTTTGTTATGACTGTAACTATTTGTGTTTCTCCAAGCAAATAATTGGTTACCAATCCTTCCTTCATGAAACGCAGCGTTAATGTTCTTCTACCTATTGTTCAAGCTGGGAATTTGCCATTGCATAGCAAAAAGCATCTGCAAGATGTGCTGCGCTGCATGTGAGACCTACTGGCATGCACTGGAAGACATTACCTGTTGCTTATGGCACAAATTAAGGAACACAAAGAGGGTAAACAGGAGGCGGCGGCGTTTTCGAGACGTGGAGGAGGGTTATTCATCAACTTCTGAGAGTGAGTTTTCAGATTACCACCATCATATTAGTGTTGGCAGCAGCAGGAAGAGGAAATCAATATGGCAAAGAAGGAAAGACCGTAGTGGTAGTAGTCGTCACCATCGCCACCACGTTCGGTTGAAGACAAGGGAGATCTCTGTTCGGGTTAAGGGAGGATCAAGAAGAAGAAGAAGGAGTTCAAGACGGCTTCAGTTAGTTAAAGCAAGAAACCATAGGAGGGAGTTTGGAATCTTCAAGAGGCAGCGACTTAGGTGATCATAGGAGTTTCTTTTTTGGTGCCTCTAGGAACTTGAAAGTGAAGGGTTTGTATTGTAGAAACTATTTAGAAGGATTATAACAAAGTGTTTGGCTAATCAAATTTATCATATTTTTTTGTTATCCTGTTGCTGTGTAATAGGGTAACAATCAAGAAGCAAAAATGAATATAGTACACACTCAGCATATTATGATTAAAATGTACAATTCTGTTACTTCTCATCTCCGTATCTATCACAATAGTCATTAGCCACAACTCTCCGGTGTAACAGATTGTCTTAACCGGCAAAATGTTGTGAAAGCAACGCCAAAGGGGAAAAAAAACTTTATGTTGTTGGGCACCAAAGCATAACGTAGAAATTTTCCACCAATAGTATATGATATGTTTCGAAAAAAAAAAAAATGGAGCAGTCCTCATGCCCGTCTAATTGGGTTGTTCCAAGAAGGGCTAAAGCCCAAAATCTAGTGGGGCTTGTTCTTAAAATTTTATTTTTATTTATGCATACCAAGATGTTTTAAAATACTCGTATTTTGTGTGTTTTTATAGAAGATGCATGTTCTGTGATAATCATATCATATTCATATCTTGTGTGTGTTTTTTTTATATGTTTTCGACCAATTAAATTTTACTCCGTTATACAAGACTTTATCCATTATAATTGATTTTAATCCGAAAAAAAGTTTAATATACATCTATTTTTATAGATTATAGGATTTGAAAATTAGAATGCGAAGTATTGGAAAATTCTATATGATGATAGTATATTTTAGTTGAGTGAATAATGCAAACTGAATACATGCAACTTCACTACCCTTTTGCATCCCAAAGAAAATATCAAACTATAACTTAGACGAAATGATTATAGTAGCTAAATATAAGTAGAGATTAGAGTATCTAGATATAAGGGACAAGATTAGACTTGCTAATTGTGTATTATTTTTTGTTTTTCTTGTTTTTGATAAAATTTTTAGGGACTAAAAAGTTTAACATTAGTTTATATATTTATAAATTATAGGAGTTAAAAAATTATGGATGAAATATCAAATTATGTAGAAAACCAATGGCAGTGTATATTATGATCATTCTTACATTCAAATAATTTTTCACTATTCTTAAAATGGATTGTATATGGGTCGACTCCATTCCATAGTCATCTATTATTGATTTTTTTAATAACATACAGAAAAAAATGAAATATTAAATAATATGTTAAACCATTGGTAGTTTATATTCAATAAATTATAAATCTGGTCAAGGAGAGGGTCTTACTTGCACAACCTTGGTTCATAACAACGCATCTCCTAGAATTTCTTCCATAGCAAATTGACTTGTTGAGAATGAAATCCTATTTGACACTTCCCACAAGATTTTCAAAGAGGGTTTTCGAAAAAAAAAAAAAAAAGATTTTCAAACAGGGTGGAAATTACAAGAAAAATAAGCCCCACCAGTGGATATGCATATTAGTTTGCCGAATGTTTGGATTTCACCATTTTACAGATGAAGAAGAGAAACAATTGTGTGAAAAGTGCTTTAAAAAAAAGCATGCTTTGGATTCGACAATAATGGATAGTGGAGAAACAATGTCATTAAAGTAAAAAAAATATATGCTAATCAATCTAAAATCATTTATGTATGATTTTGAATTAAGAACAGCATACCCATAAGAGAATACCAATTCCTGAGGAATCAAAAGTCAGAATTAATGTTAAGATCCTCGTTAAATGCCAACTAATATGTATATAAATATGAAAGTCCAATTCGAAATTGAAAATTTAAAAATCCTAAAAATTCATTACATGAATTGTCAGTGTAACTCCCACATCAGTATATTACTATATCTTTGCCTCATTTTCCTCCTCATATGATAATTTCCTTTTCTGGTTCATTACAACAAAATTTGAAGACCATGATTCACAAACGGTAGCTCTCTGTCTTGCTAGCAAAGTTGGTCTTTTCAGCCGTCTTCATCTCTGGTAAGAAACCACCACCATCAAGCTACAATGATGTAACAAAGTTTGTTGATGCTTCATATTTCTTGTTTGATTTTGAGAGCATTACGTATAAATCTCCTTTCACAATTTTCTTTTACTATTTTCTTCTTCAAAAATCACTGTGAGTGATTAACTGCAACAAATGCAAATGAAATTTGCAGTTGGCGGCAGCTGCTAATTAATCCAAAACTGCATTAGAGTTGGAAGACTTGTAAAGGCAGAGATATTTCCAAGGTAGGTTTGTTTTGTTCATATTTTTATAATTTGATTGCTTTAAATAACTAGTCTCAAAATGATTTGTTTTCCTGTATCTATTTGGATTAGGGAGTGTGGTGTTTGATTCAAAATCATGTTTCCACTGTAATTCTTGTTTTTGTTCCTGTAATCAAACTTCTTCTATCGGCAAAAACACATAATATAATGCAGTAATGAGATTGAACGCTATTTAATTTATGTTTTCATTCATGATTTGCATAAGACAATTTCTATGGACAGTGTTATAGGAATGCTTATATATGGCATGGAAAGAATTGATTAAAGAATTGCATGAAAGTCGCTCTAAATTCATTGCCGAGGATGGTTGAGTTTATGTAATCTTTTCAACACTGTAAATTCGGTTTCTGCTTTGCCTTTTATGCTTCATGTCTCCAATTTGATTTGATTTTCTTCTCTGAACTTCTTGCAGTTAAAGCAATGCCTCCAAAACAGAAACCAAGTGAGGATTACTACTCCCTCAAGGAAACATCACCTGACATTGGTGGGAAAAGTGCTGTAGGCGGCAACGACAAGCTCACATTAGTGGAGCAACGGCAGTTTCTGTATGTCAGGATTGTAAGAGCCATTGGCTTACCGCCTAATAATGTGACTGGAACTTGTGACCCTTTCGTGGAGTTGAGGATAGGAAACTACAAAGGAACCACAAGGTATTTTGAGCAGAGCTCCAACCCTGAATGGAACCAAGTCTTTGCTTTCACCAAAGAACGTCTGCAGGGTGCAGTGGTGGAAGTTTTGGTGAGGGACAAGGAGTTTATTAACGACCAGATCATTGGTCGTGTTTTGTTCAATCTGGGAGATGTTCCTTCCAGGTTTCCACCAGATAGTCCATTGGCACCGCAGTGGTACAGACTGGAGGACCGCAATGGGGTTAAGGTTGCTGGAGAGTTGATGTTAGCTGTGTGGATAGGGAATCAAGCGGATGATGCCTTTTCGATTGCTTGGCATTCTGATGCGGCTGCTGTTAGTGGAGAGAATGTGGCAAACACTCGTTCAAAGGTGTATCATTCTCCTAGACTATGGTATCTCCGGATTCATTTGATTGGAGCGCAAGATTTGATGCCTGCAGACAGGAACAGGAAGCCAGAGGCTTATGTCAAGGCTATTCTTGGGAACTTGGTGTTAAGGAGTAGAGTTTCACAAGACAAGAACCTGAATCCTAGTTGGAATGAGGAGCTGATGTTTGTTGCAGCAGAACCGTTTGATGATCCTTTGATCTTGAGTGTGGAGGATAAAGTAACAGCTAACAAGGAGGAATGCCTAGGGAGGTCTGTGATTCCTTTGCAGCAAGTGGAGAAAAGGTTCTTTCCTCCATCTATGGGTGATCAGTGGATTAATCTGGAGAGATATGTGATAGAGGGTCAAGAGGTGAAGGAAGTGAAGTTTGCCTGTAGGCTTCACTTGAGGATATTCTTGGATGGAGTGTACCATGTTTTTGATGAACCCACATACTACAGCAGTGACCTTAGAGCAACATCCCCCAACTTATGGCCAGAAAAGATTGGGATATTGGAGTTGGGGATCCTGAAAGCTGAAGGGCTGCCACCGATAAAGAACAAGGCCGGCCGCGGAACCATTGATGCGTATTGTGTGGCCAAATATGGGCACAAATGGGTGCGGACAACCACCATGGTTGACAATTTTGCACCAGTATGGAATGAGCAATACTATTGGGATGTTTATGATCCTTATACAGTCATCACCATTGGCGTGTTTGATAACAATCATCTAGCAGGAGAAGGTAAAAATGCAGGTAAAAGGAATCCCAGCATTGGCAAAGTGAGGATTCGGCTGTCCACACTTGAAACTGGAAGGATATACACACACGCTTACCCTCTCATAGTCTTGGAGAAGGATGGGTTAAAGAAGATGGGAGAACTTCATCTGGCTGTGAAATTTACTTGCACATCCTTGATCAATTTGGTTCAAACTTACACACAACCACTCTTGCCTATGATGCACTATCTTAATCCATTGTCTGTTTATCAGCTTGACTTACTAAGGCACCAAGCTACTTATATCCTTGCACTGAAGCTTGGCCGTGCAGATCCTCCTTTAAGGAAGGAGGTAGTGGAGTATATGCTGGACACAGGTGCAAACAAATGGAGCCTCCGGAAGGGAAAAGCAAATGTAGAAAGAATCATGATTTGCTTGAGTGGTTTTGTTGCATTCTGGAGATGGTTCGACAAGATTCGGAAGTGGAACAATCCGGCAGCAACGATCCTGATTCTGCTGTTGTACATTGTCATGGTCATTAACCCACACCTGATACTCCCCACATTCTTCTTCACTATCTTTGTGGCTGGTGTGCTGCATTTTCCCAAGAGGCCTAGGAATCCTCCTCACATGGACACCAGGCTATCCCACGCAGAGAACGCGGCTAGTGACGACCTGGATGAAGAGTTCGACACCTTCCCATCTTCCAAGACAGGTGAAGTGTTGAAGGCAAGGTATGATAGATTGAGAGGAGTTGCAGGGAAGCTTATGTTAATGACAGGTGACTTGGCTACTCAGCTGGAGAGAGTGCAGGCTTTGGTGAGCTGGAGGGATCCAAGAGCAACACTTATGTTCCTGGTGTTCTGCCTGGTTGCAGGGTGTTTGGTTCATGTTGTCCCCTTCAAGTGGTTGGTCATCCTTACAGGCACCTACATTATGAGACATCCAAGACTGCGCATGGCGATACCTTCATTTCCTCAAAACTTCCTAAGGAGGTTACCTGCTAGAATGGACAGCATGTTATAATGGATACTAGCATTTTAATTTTGCTGAAACAACAATTAGTTTGAATCATTTTTGTTTCTTCCACTTTCTGTTGTTCTTGACTGGAAATTTCTAGCAAACTTAAAGATGCATCGAGGCAAATCTTAGTTAATTGTTCTTATTTCCAGTTTTCTTTTGCTCGGTTTGGTTGATGATCAATATAGCATCATTTCAGTAAATACTAAAGAACAAACAAAAGAAAAGACTCAATTGTAACAAATATCTGGTAGAATATTTACAATAAAGAAATAAGGTTATAGCACAATTATTATACACAGAGCTAAGGTAATAAAATATTGTTGAATGCCTGAAATAACAACTAGTTTGAATCATTTCTGTTTCTGCCACTTGCTTGCTGTTCATGTTATCAACCCTGAAACAACAACTATGTATATCAGGGTTTGAAAAGAAGTTAATAAATTATGGTTGAGAGCCTGAAATAACAACTGGTTTGAATCATTTAGAAGATAAAGGTGTAGAAAAAAAAAAAGATAAAGGTGTAGGAACGAAGTTAATAAAATATTGCTGAAAGATTGGAAGGACAACTAGTTTGAATCATTTTTGTCTCTTCCACTTGATTGCTGTAATTGTTATCAATATTGGAATTTCTAGCAAACTTTTCTCTTGTTTTTTTGGAAGGATTTCTAGCAAACTTAAACAAATCTAATTTTTAGCAAGCTTATTGCCACTTGATGAGAACCTCGTGGTGTGATGGTTGATTAAACACCAACATAATTTGATAGTTGGGATGCCGCAAGGAATTCTTATTAGGGTAAATAAAGAATATGAAGAATTGGATTGAAGGGAGCAACATCGTTATAATCAAAACACAAATGCATTCCTCCAAAGCCACAGTTTCCAGTCTGGTACAAACCTTTCATTGTTGTGGTACAAACCTTTCCCTGTTATTCTTTACTCTAGTTTTGTTGTGGCGCGGTTTTGGTTGGCCAATATACCATTCCGGCAAAGAAAAAAACAAAAAAAAATGGACTAAATTGTAACTAATTCCATTAGTCACCCCTACTAATTCCATTAGTTCAAGTGGTAAGCGACTTGCTCTCCTTAAGCGAGGTCTCGGATTCGAGTCCTCGTGTACGCAGAAAATCTTATTTGGGAGACTCACTCACCATTACCTAGGTGCGTCAACTGAGTCGAGCTGAATTTAGTCTGCTGCCTTTGATATCCTTGAAGGTGGACTGGCCCGAAATACTAGTGGAAAAAAAAAATAATAATCTCAGACTATTCACCTACTCCCATGCTCCACGATTGTAATTTATAATACAAATAAAATAATAGGAACCCAAAAAGGTAGAAAATACCCAAAAAGTAAAAACAAAATATCCGGATAAAATAAAACCAATATAATAAAACCCGAACAAATCGCGCTCATTAAATAAATTCCCCAAATGCTGCAACTCCATAAGTATCTCAGGATTCGAGGAGCACTAGTCCCTCACCTGTTCCCATTTTCTCCTCCTCCTCTTCCTCCTCCTCCACTCACTACTACTACTAAGATCCTACGGCCGTTGTCGCTCTCTCTTCCGTCACCATCAACGGTCAAAATGAGCTCCCTCTCCCAGTCAGCTCCTCCGCCGCCGCAGCCGCCGGTGGCGAAGAAAGTGGAGAAGCCGATGGAGTCGTTCGGCGACGTCAGGGTGGACAGCTACTACTGGCTCCGCGACGACTCCCGCACTAACCCCGAGGTCCTCTCCTACCTCGCCCAGGAAAACGACTACACCAACTCCATCATGGCCGGTAAAAACTAACCTTCCTTACTCCTCCTCCTCCTCCTAACCCAGTGGTTTTCTTAACACTTTTTTGGCGGTTTTGTTTTTTTTTCTTTAGGGACGAAAGAGTTCGAGGACCAGCTGTTCAAGGAAATGCGAGGGAGGATCAAGGAGGACGACACGTCGGCGCCGAAGAGGAAAGGCGAGTACTACTACTACACCAGGACTCTCGAAGGGAAAGAGTACGTCCAGCATTGCCGCCGCGCTGTCTCCGACAGCAAAACGGCGCCGTCGGTTCACGACGTGATGCCTACCGGACTGGAAGATCCTCCGGAGCACGTGATCTTGGACGAGAATGTGAAGGCCCAGGATCATCAGTACTACAGCATTGGTACTTTCAAGGTGAATTTGATACATTAGATTCATTGATTGATTGATTGATTGATTACTGTGTGTTATTGATTGTGATGTGAAATTATTCTGTCTGTCTGTCTGTCTTATTGGTGTTTGGGTAGGTTAGTCCGAATCATAAGATGGTTGCATACGCGGAAGATACTAAAGGGGATGAGATTTACACGGTGTACGTTATTGATGTGGAGACCAGAGAGCTGGTTGATAAGCCACTTACTGGTGTGACTGGGTATGTGGAGTGGGCTGGCAATGGTGCATTGGCTTATATTACTATGGATGAGATTCTTCGACCTGATAAGGTAATCATTGTTTTTGTCGTTTTCAGAGTAATGTTTGGGGCTTGATTGTTTCAGGCGTAGTAAACTTTCCTGGTCCAGAAATGATTGGTTCTCCTTGGAAGGGTTCGCTGTTTAGTATGTTTAAAGTTAAAGTTTGTCAACCATATGCTTTTGGTCTATTGATTTGGTTGTTACTTGGGTTTGATTTCCCTATAATAGGTATGGTTACATAAGTTGGGAACGGACCAATCAAGTGATTCATGCCTTTATCATGAGAAGGATGATATGTTTTCTCTTGATCTTCATTCTTCAGAGAGCGAGAAGTTTCTGTTTGTTTCGTCTGAGAGCAAAATCACTAGGTCTGTGTCTTATATTGACGTTGCCAAACCAGAAGAAGGTCTTAAGGTTTTGACCCCTCGTGTAGTTGGCATTGATACCTCGGCTAGCCATCGTGGAAATCACTTCTTTATTATGAGGAGAAGTGATGAATTTTTCAATTCAGAACTGCTTGTCTGCCCAATGGACAATACGTCCGCAACCACCGTTCTTATTCCTCACAGGGAAAGGTAATGCTGGAAATTATGATTTCATATATTTTTTCTTTTGAATTATACCGTGCTCTGGTTCATGTAGTTGAATGTATGACCCTTAAACGAAATATGACTTGTCAAAGAAAAGCAATTCCTATACTGCAATAGACTATTCTTTGGCATTTGATGATACTTTTCTTTTAGTGTTATCTGTATTAGCCACTTGTATTGGCGTCTTAAAATGTGAACATGGAATTGATATTATTCAGTACCCTTACACTTCTCATACAAAATTTGGTTTTTTCAGTGTAAAAATTCAGGATATACAACTTTTTGCTGACCATCTTGTCGTCCATGAGCGTGAAAATGGTCTGCCCAAAATAACAGCTTATCACCTTCCAGCTGTTGACGAACCACTTACAAGCCTTCAAGGTGGTAAAACTATTGATTTTATTGACCCCGTATATTCAGCAGACCCAGTAGAGTCACAGTTCCATTCTAGCATTTTGAGGTTTTCTTATACCTCTTTGAGGACTCCTCGTTCTGTGTACGATTATGATATGAACACGGGAACTTCTGTTCTGAAGAAGATTGATCCTGTAAGTCGTGAACACTTTGCAAATGTATTTACCTATATAAATAGAGATAAACCTGCAGGTTCTTACAAAATTTACAAATTGTACTGCCCTGGGTACTGTTTTTGGGCTTTGGCAATGTTTATAATTGATCCAATATCAGTTCCACTTCCCTTACTGAAGTTTTCTTTTGATACCTTTTTGTGTGTGGAAAATAGTGTAGATATAAGAGAGCAGGTTATTAGCATATAGCTCCTTGTACTAATTCAAGTTCAGCAACACAGGTATCAAATTGATACATCCTATAGGATGGTGCTCGTGATACTTTAGTGAATTACGTTACCCTGTAAATAATAGCTTTGTAAGAATTTTATTTATTTGTTGAAAGCTATTGGTTTGGGTGAATGAAAATAAAGTGTTGGCATCTGTGTGTTTATGTTCTAGCTTGCTTGTCTATCATTTTTGCACTTTCTTCATACATTATTGCCTTTGAAGTGTCATGATGCACAACATTATTCAGGTCTTGGGAGGTTTTGACGCATCAAATTATATGACTGAAAGAAAATGGGCTACAGCTTCTGATGGTACTCAGATTCCTATATCTATCGTCTACAAGAAAGATTCAGTGAAACTTGATGGGTCCCATCCACTACTGCTTTATGGGTATGGTTCATATGAGGTAAGATAAGAACTAATGTGATTCGACTGCATAAGAAGTATTTTTGTTGTTTTTCATTACCTTGGGATTGTAATGTTTTTGGTGAAAGCTATTATGACTTCAAGTGCAACTGTGATGCCTGACTGTCACTCTTTCTGACCTTATATAAGTCTAACTTAGAATCTTCTAAATGCCTGTACCCTCTATAGCTTTTCTTCCATTATATTTTGGTTCAGGACGTTATGCAGGTCAGAAAGTTCTTATTCTTTTTCCATCATTTATGTTTAAACATGCTCTTTTTTGGTCACCTCATTTGGTAAATTCCTTAAAATTCATGATTAATTCACTTTTTTGTGTCAATAGAATGATACACTGTTAAACTATCCCACTGCACTGTTTGTCTAAAAAGGTCCAGACCTGTTTATATCCCACTAGGCTAGGGCAAGGTCTGGTAGAGGGTGTCTTCAGCATTATTCTTTTTTATTATGTGACTGCCTTCAACTCAAATCTGCATTCATGTTGTTGAAATTTTCTCTCTCATCAGCAGCGAGAATTTCTAATTACGCATGCATGTAAAGGATTTGCAGTATTGTCTTTCCATTCCTCTTAAGTTTTGTCTTATGTCGGATTTTGACTTCAGCTTCCATGCAAACTTGCTCAACATTAGAGAATTTTGTTGTCCAACAGATATGCATAGACCCCACATTCAAGGCATCAAGGCTATCTTTACTAGATCGTGGTTTTATCTTTGCAATAGCTCATATTCGTGGAGGGGGTGAAATGGGGAGGCAGTGGTATGAAAATGGGAAATACTTGAAGAAAAAGAATACTTTCACAGATTTTATTGCATGTGCTGAGTATTTATTAGAACAGAGGTACACTTCAAAGGAAAAACTGTGTATTGAAGGACGAAGTGCCGGAGGATTGCTTATTGGTGCTGTTCTGAACATGAGACCTGATTTGTTTAAGGCTGCTGTTGCGGGAGTACCTTTTGTAGACGTGCTGACTACAATGCTTGATCCAACTATCCCTCTAACAACTTCAGAGTGGGAGGTATCTCTCCTTTCTTTCTTTCTTTTTCATTTTTATTTCAATGCTCCCAAAATTGGTGATACCTTCTCCTACATGTTGTATTGAAATACGGGTTCTACCTGGTCTCTTATTTCCTGTAGGAATGGGGAGACCCTCGAAAAGAGGATTACTACTTCTACATGAAGTCATATTCACCAGTTGATAATGTAAGCAGTCAACCTCTTTGTTGCTTCCTTATATTCTTTGCAAATATCCGCTAGCCAGGAGTTTGAAGTTGTCTAGTTTTAATTTCTGTTCTTACATGATATTAAGTTAGCATGCATAGACTTGTCTCTCACAATATTCTTCTGCTAATTTTGTTGGTTTGTCTTTTTATTACACAGGTTAAGGCTCAAAATTATCCTGACATTCTTGTTACAGCTGGTCTGAATGGTAAGTGTTTTGCATGGAGACTTTTGAGATTCTTCATTGCCACCATAAATGTATGGACATTGAGCACAAGGTTTTTAGATGTTGGTACCATAAGTCATTTCTTGTCATTGCTGACCTGAGCTACCTGCAGATCCACGTGTTATGTATTCAGAACCTGCAAAGTTTGTGGCAAAGCTGAGGGATATGAAGACCGACAATAATATGCTGTTGTTCAAATGTGAGCTCGGAGCTGGGCATTTTTCAAAGTCAGGAAGGTAATTATTTACATCCACTGGTTTTAATAGCAATCATTTCCTTTCACTCAGACCTCAAATTTGGTGCCTGGAACTTGGTAATTGTATGGGTACAAAGATGGTGTACTGCACTTAGTTTTATAGGAATAACGATGATGCTGCATTCTGAACCTGGATTGCTTTATGAGGGGAGCATATAGGGAACCCAGTTACTATATTTTAATATGAAGAGCACCCTGAGTGGAAGAATTGATTCTGTTCATTGTGATGACTGTGAGTATAATTGGAAGGAGGTGAGGGACATGGAAAAGCAGGGATTTGGTAACTGAGCGTAAATTGGAACTGGATTAGGATGTACATGTTATTGGTGTGAATATGAATGCATATGATTCTGGCGCCATGCTTGTTGGGTTTATTTAGATATTCTTTTGCCAATTAGAGTATGAATATGATGTGGAAAAAGAAGACTGAATTTGATTGGCGGAATATTTCATTATGTAAATGGTCATTTTCTGCAGTGATGTTGCACCATAACCTTGCTCTTGATCCCAAAACCTTCATTGGAACTAGTTGTATGCATATTCCAATATCTCGGGTGTTTTTCTTTTCTTTTTTGGGTACCTTGAAAAGAATAGAAGAATTCTGATATTATCTCAAAAATTAATCGAGTACAATGCCGTGTTTGTCACAGATTTGAGAAGCTCCAAGAAGAAGCCTTCACTTATGCTTTTCTGATGAAGGCTCTAAATATGATTCCCACTCTCGGTTCTGGCCAGAGTTCATTGTGATGCCTTGATGATCCGTGCTAGTTCCAGATTGCACTGTTTTCTCGTCAGCTCTTTCTATTTTAGAATGCAGGTGTGTTTTTTTTGTGGAGAGAAAGGATTTGGGAGTGGGGGACTTTCCAGTATAAGACATTTCAACTCTTTTTAAGTTAAAGATTGGTCTTGGGAATCAAGGGACTTTGCATTGTTGAACACACCAGGACAGTAATACAGTTGATTGTATCAGTTGATTCATTATATGAAGGGAAAGGTTTAGATGATGAATCATTCTTCTACCAATGTTGTCATTTTCAAAATGTTATCTAGTATGTTGCAGTTGCGAAGGTTTATGACGCAAATGAATGAAAAAAAAAAAAATGGGTTTGTTAGTTACAACTGAATCTGCTGTAACAATATGCTGTTTTCGGTATCTCTACTTACTATTCTTCCTAATAATGTTGAACTTAGTCTCCCAAAGTTTATCAAGATGCAAAAAGCTGTAGTATTATATCCAAATCACACTCAAAGAAAAATTAAGAATGCATATCATCCCAAATCATTCACGCTCTTTATCTGGCAATGGAACACGTACCCTACACCACACCCATTTGTCACGGTTCCTTCGTTTTAGTCAAAAAACTTGAAAACTTATGGTTAACAATTCTCCAAAGTTCTGTTTTGTTTTCTTTCCCCAGTTTCACTGGATTCTCTCAGATATTTTTGCAAAACCAAGCTTATCTCTACCAACTTATCCTCGAGAGCCGTATTTCAGAGGGAAAAAGAAAAAGGAGACAACAAAAGAAAACTTGTCCTCCTTCTAGCCCATTATGGTAGCAGCAACCACTTGATCACTCATCTCCTTGAGTTTCCAGTTCATTACAAAAAGAAATATCACACGCAAACAAAGAAAGCAACCATGCCATCTTCCATCACAACAGCCTCCTCCTACCTCGAAACCCTTCTATCCTCGGCCCGCCCCTTCCTTCGAGGCGAGCTAGAAGCCATAGACAAGAACCTGCCTTCACTCGTATCCGTCTTGCGCTCAGTGGGTGCAGGGGAGTGCTGGCACAAGCACGGCAGCTTCCTCGACCACCTCTTCGACATCTACCGCATCCTCAAGATATGGAGAGCCCCGGACTCCGTCTGCCTCTGCGGCCTCTTCCACTCCGCTTACTCCAACTCCTACGTCAACCTCGCCATCTTCGACCCCAGCACCGGCCGCGACGTCGTTCGAGGGCACGTGGGTGAGGACGCGGAGAGGCTGATCCACTTGTTCTGCGTCGTCCCTCGCCAGCCACTCATCCACGACGACCTCCTCTTCAAGTATACCGACGCCGAGCTTGTGGATCACCTCAAGGTGTCCGAACTGTCGTTGAGGAATGCAAAGGAGAAAGGGTTGTTTAATGGAGATGAACCCTGGAGGAAGAAAGTTTCTTCTCTTCTGCCCCCTGGTGGGATCACGGTGAAGCACATCAAGACTGGAGAGGACGTCCTGGTGACGAGGAGAACGGTGGCTGTGTTTCTCTTGATGACCATGGCTGATTTCAGCGACCAGCTTTTCGGGTTCCAGGATGCTTTGTTTGAGAACTTTGATGGCAGGCTAGAGTTTGCAGGGAGTAATATTGCCGCTCTGTGGCCTGGAGATGGAAAACCAGGGCTGTGGGTTAGTTCCATATCCAGGATGGGTGCGATCTATAGCTTGATTGTGAGAGAGGAAGAGGTTCTTATCGAAGAGAGGAAAAGGGCCGGGGGTGTTGGGGTCGACAAGGACAGGGACGAGGACCTGGAGCTTGTGGTGCCACCTGTTTTTGAGAGCTGCACGAGAGTTTTGGACGCAAGAGATCAGATAGAAGCAAGGGACTTGTACTGGGAAGCTGTTTGTGACAGGAAGGAGGTGGATAGTCATAGAGTGGAGGAGCTGCTGCTTAGTTGTATTGGGAAGAACCCTTTTGTGGGTGAGCCACATGTGGTGTTGGCTCAGGTTTATCTTACAAAAGGGAGGTTTGAGGAGGCTGAGAGGGAGGCAGAGAAGGGTCTGGCTCTGATCTTGGAGTGGGGGAGTCCCTGGGATAAGAGAACCTCTTGGGAAGGTTGGGTTGCTTGGGCCAGGGTGTTGCTTATGAAGGCCAAAGAGAAGTCTTGGCCACAGACAGCTTGGGGCATCCTCAATTTGGGGCTTGTCAGGTAACTCTGGCCGGGTCACTCATTAGATAAATTAGCCAGATAAATAAAATAAATGCAATACACCCCCTCTTCTATTTGGGATGGAAGGACATTTTGAATGTTCTGTAGTTTTATAAGAAGGAATAATGGATACTGTTCTGCTCTGTGTGGATCATAAAGATAAATATTTGCTTATTTTATTGTGTAATCTAGTTAAACCATGCAGATCTCTTATAGTCCGTTTGATATCAATTTGAAATTAGAATTGAATTCAAATCATTAAAAATTTAGAATTTAAATTCATTATGAAATCAATTTCCATGTTTGGTATACTTTTTAATAATGAGGAATTAAATTCAATTCCAATGTTTGGTATAAATCAAATTATCAATTGAATTGTTAAAATTACCTAAATTGTCCTTTTACTAAAAAAACTAAAATAAGAGTATAGGGTCATTTTTGTCATTTAGACATACCAATACTTATCTAATGGAATTGAATTCCAAATCCGATGAAATATTACCAAAATATTGCTCCAAAAATAAAAAAATAGAATTCAATTCCTATTTTAGGTGAAATAGAATTATACAAAATTAAGAGAATTGATTTCAATTCTTGGAATTGAAATCAATTCCATGATACCAAACGGAGTGTTAGAATTGTAACCTTAGGGAAACCAAGTACTTTTCTTCTTCTTTTTTGATCTTTGCTATTGTATGTTTCAGGTCAGAAAAAAAATGGTATGCTAGGCTATTTTTGGTTATACAGGGAATGGGAATGAAAATCTTAAGCCATTTTGTTTCATGATCAATAATAACCTCACTATTCTTAGATTATAATCAACCAAATAATAAAATGATTCGGACTGAGTAACAATAAAATGTACTCCGTTCCCGTTACTATCCCGATTCCAAGTGATACCAAACTTAGCTAGTAATAACATAGGTATCATGCCGCATAGCCAAGAGTCCCGCCGGGATCCCATTTTGGCACTTCGTTGAAACTTGGCTAGTTGGCTGTATGTTTGAAAAATGCGAAAATGAATGGGAAGCTAACCATTGTCGGCCACAACGCATTGGAATGAAGACATCGAGTCTAAATCACATCTCTTTGCAAGTTGTGGTGTGTTCTTTCCCTCTGTAATTGGTTCAACTAGATAGACAGTTTAGTCTTAAAACTTTGCTTGGTTTTGTTATTTTTATTTAAGCTCATGCCTTCACACATTGCTTGTATGCTTGATGAGTTTCTTTGGAATCAACAAAAAAGATGTGTCTTCTATGGCCTAACTTCTACTAAATACAGAAATGTTTCGGCCCACTCCAAATCAACCTAGAGAGGATATTTTGTAATGTGTAAGTTCTGTGTTAAGGTGATGGACAATGGTTCAAGCATTTCGTGACACCAGGCCCGCAAAAGTATACTGCTATTTTCTTATAAATAAAATGTATACTGCTGTTTGCAAGAGACTAACTGGATTTATCCTTTAAGAGACAATAATGAGAAAACCATATTTTAAGAGACATTTTATCTCCATCCAAAGCTGTTTTTTATTGGATATTTCTCTCTTACATGAAATATGAATATCAAATAATATCAAGAAATGAGTAAAGCGGTACAGACCCATGAGCTGTAGCTTAAGTGATATTGCTGTTGTGTGCAGTCTCAATCTCTCCTTTGTAAACCAAAAAAATAGTGCAGAGAAGTACCGGGCTGGATTTTGCTTTTATCGGTTGACCAAAAGAAGGATTTTCCGTGTATTGGAAAATCTATTAGTTGGATTTTTTTTTTTCCTACATATAGCTAATACGTGACATTTATTTTCTCTAGTACCATGAGATATTTCTTTGTCAATGAAAAAAAAGGAAATTGGTTAAGGATGACTCATTAAACCAATGCGGGCTCCCTCTTATCAAGAGAATAAATCCACACATATGGGATAAAAATCATACTGTAAACTACTATCTTGGGATTTATATACCAAAATAGTATATTATGATTGTGAGAAATTTTAGATAAACTTCTAGAACTAATATTTTATAGTTCTAGATATTTTTTCATTAAATTTGGTAATGACACATAATCAAGTTAAGTAATACGTATGGATCACAAGAAATGACAGATATCCCTCAATTATTATTCTTCTTTTGGAACCCATAATCAAGTGAAGGATGGTACAGATTAGAACTAGCTAGTGTGATTTTCCTTTTTTTTTTTCTGGTTGACGCAGAGAAGCCTTTACGTGCATGAATTTTTCACAGTTGGATTTTTTTGCTCTGTATATTACTAATATGTTACAATTATTTATTCCAATAATAGTTACCGTGAAATCTTACCTGAAGCGGCAATAGTTGCTATAAGAAAATGGCAAAAAGAAACATTTGCCAACTATATATACTAGGCTCCAATTCATGCTCAATACCCACAAAGAAAAAGAAAAAAGAAAAGATCTAAACCAAGCAAAGAGAGACTCATCAAGAGCCAATATCAAGTACTTTATAGCTCTCCAATTTTTCAAATATGGTGAAGCCTTCATTAGCTTTCTCTGTTGTCTTCATGCTGTTCCTAGTTTTCTCATCCGGTAATTAATCTTCCACACACGCACTTAATTACCTCTCTTACTCTCAGTAACACAATGAATTATGTATGCACTCAGTAAATTCATTACTTGTTTTTTTATTGTGTGTGTTATGTGAAACGCAGGTACTAGTGCGATTTCAAAGCTGGATATTTGCCAAGAAATTATGTTCCATATAGAGAATTGTCAAAACCAGGAATGCGAGATATTCTGTGTGCAGCAATATCAACATATTAGCGGGTGGTGTATTGACAGGAAGACTTGCTCATGTTCTTGCCATCTACCACCTTCATCCTCTAATTAAACCACAAAACTAAAGTAAAATTCGGATGCAGCAGCTGCCCTGGTTGGTGCTAATTGGAATTGTTGTACTGTGATTCATTTATCGGTTCAACAAAATAAAAAGCCTACATGTTGTTTCTTCTCATTTTTTTTTCCTTTTCTTTTTCCCTATTGTAGTCCTCCAATGGGTGCCATCTGTTGCTTGATCATTAATTAATGGAGATTGGCTATTTCCCATATTATACGCACAGATCATGTGAATTAATTATTAATATGGATATACTCGAACCAACTTCCAGTCATTCTAATTATAATAGTATGGAAAGTCAAACAAATTTCCAGCTATATGGAATTAATTTGGATGCTCAAACCAATTATATACCTCTCCCAATTGCTATTATAATTAATTTGGAAACTCGTAATAATAGGAAAGTCAAGCTAATCACAAACTATTTAGAAACTGCAAGGTAGTGTACAGATATATATATCAAATAATGACAGTTTTCCATATATGCATGGAATTGAAAATATTTCAGCAGGGAATAATTTTCTCTGCACAAGTTCTATAATAGTAACGATTAACTATTTGTGTAATGTTCCCTTTTAGAGCAATTAACAGTCAACTAGAAAACGGAATAAACATTTTCCAACTCTACATATATACGATGAAGAGCATAATATATATTATGTACCAAACAAAAATTTAATGTGTAAAGCATAATCCACTCTGAGAATCCCAAATTCTAGGTCTTAATAATTTAATCCCAAACCATGAAGCTCTCATCTGCTAACAAATTTCTCTTCCTGTTGTTCCTAGTTTTCTCGTCCGGTAAATCTTCAATATATACTCGTAGTAGTCTATCTTTCTCTTGATTATATAACATCACAATATGTTTTTTTTTTCTTGTGATTGGGGGTTTTAACAAAACAAAAAAAGTGGAGTAGTTTTTAATTTGTTTTTTTTTTTCAGCTTAATTGGTTGAGATTTAGTCAATGCTCCAATATATTAATTTTTTTTAATTTGTTGTGTGATATCAAACAGATACTGGTGTTTTAGCAATTGATGAAGTACGGGACTATTGTGAAGAATTTACCTTCCAAATAGGGAATTGCTTTGACGTGGAATGCAATCAACTCTGCGTTTCGCAGTATCATGCGGTGGCCGGCCACTGTACTGCGGCGGACCGGTGTTTTTGCTCTTGCCAACCATGAACATCAATAAAAACTAAGCTAAGCAAAGCAAAGCAAAGCAAAGCGAATAAATTTGTATCATCTGGTGGCCTAATTGGCTATCTGCTGTTGGTTTTGATTCCAGAAAAATGAATATCTAACTATCTCTTGCCTGGTTTTTCTTTTTTAATTAATTAATTTGTTGGACTAATAATTTAGTTCGAAAACTGCATTACCAAAAAAGTGCGAAATTTTCAAAAAGATTCAGTTTTCTTTTTTTTTTTCCTGATGCATTAAAATATATTCCATGTTTAGTGGTTAGATCAACGTGCTAATTACAGGTGTTCTACAAAAAAACGTGCTAATTACAATGCCTCATTTTCAAATTCAAAAAGCTAACGTCTCCTGGATGAAGTACGTAGTTCCAATAATATGCAGGAGTTAATCCCGTTTTCCTAATGACTTAAATTAAGGGCATGATTGATGTTAATTCATTGAAATCCATTGGCTTTTTTTTAAAAAAAAACTAATAGATACAGAGTCTTTTAATTCCTCCATAACTAATGTTGCAGGGAGATTATTTGCCTTAGATGTAGGATTGAATCGGTATATTTAAAGAAATTAGAGATATACAATGTGATTTGATTTGAGATACGGCTGCTAACAGCTAGCATTGCAAAAGAAGGATTTAATCCTACTAAATATCATATATCTAGAATTTCTATCTTGGTTCCCTATGCATGCCACATAAAATAATAATAAGAAAAAAGATCTGAGACATGTGATGCTTTATTTTTCTTTCATAATTAAGATTCCTATATCATTTTTTTTTAACAACGATAATTAATTTTGATTTCTTACCTTAATTATATATTTAGATGACAAACGGCAATTGTCAACTGTATATACAAATACTAGAAACTGTAAGCACTTTTCATCTGTTTGAGTTTTAATTAGGGAGCATATAAAGAAGAACTGAATTTCTATTTTTTAAAAAAAAAAATCAAACACTAAGATGAGGGCTTCCTCTGGTTTTGCATTCCTTTTCATGCTATTCCTCGTTTTTTCTGCTGGTAAATGCCTATATCTGCAATATTTGAACCCTTTTATTTTAGTCCTGCAGAAAATATATATATCAACCCTTTTTTTCCCCTTAAATGACATATGTATTGGACACCCCTCTCTTAATTATGCAGTGTAGCTAACTAGTAGTGGTATTATTTTGTTTTTTCACATTTTGATTAGCTAAATCAAATGTGTAATTATTGTGTGTAATATGCAGGTAATATGGCAGCAAAAGCAGATTCGTGCAAGGGAGGATCAGTGTATACATTTCCATTACCGGATTGCCTTGGAGGGGAATGTGAGCAACTTTGCCATGAACGCTTTAGTCCTTTTTCTCATGGCATGTGTTATCAGGCAAACGAGTGTGTTTGTTCTTGCTAATATATTTACATCAAGAGACCCATCAAGAAATAATTAAGCTAATTTTGATGTATTCGTTATGTGATTTGCGGCTAGTCAGTAAAGGAAATTTATCCACAGATTTGTAGTTGGATTGATTTATATCAGTAAACTGAGTGATGATGTTGTGTTCTCTAATTTCTGCACTCTAACTTTGCTATATATCATCTTTGTTAGTTTTTCCACACGATCTTGATTTTCTTGATCTAGCCAAACAATTATAGGAGTGAGTTCGATCGATTCGATTGATTGATTGAGAATAAAAAGCTGTATCCTCCCATGGAGGTGATGACTTGTCGCTGAGAAACTATCCTAGCCCGAAACGTCGACCCTAAAATCAATGGAAGTCGTGTATTGTTTTTTTTTTTTTCCATCCGTTATTAGGAGTTTTGTCCTGACTAATTCGGATTCTGACAATTTTCTTGGAAATAGTGTATTTATCTATCTACAACTACTTCGAGCGACATGTCGCCTGAGATCTAGGGAAGAATTGTTTTGCATATATATTATTCCTTTCCATCACTTGCACTTGTTTTTTTTTTTCTTTTTGGGCTGAAAATTTTTCAATTTTCACTTATTCCTTGCTTTCCTACGATGAATCTTCTATTTTTAAAAAAAAAAAAAAAACAATAGAGAGACAACACGCAACCATTGGTAGAAAGTACAGAAGCAATGGATGATGGGCGTAGGTTGATGGTGTAATTTCATAATTGAAAATGGGCCTCCCTTATTACTTAGGCCACGATGTTCTTCACAGAAGAAGAAGCCCACTTACGGGCATGGTCCCGGGCACCAACTGACACTATGATATATGCCTACAAAGTCTACAAGTACCTGCTAAATGCTAATCTGCCATCTCCTTTAGATAGGCAAGCAAGGCAAATATGGAGTTTATCTCCATTGTAATTTTACCAACACCAATCATTGCGCTAATGTTATTATGATCAAGGGATCAATCACACAACCCAGCAAAGCAAGTCCCAAAACTTTTTAGATGCTGTTTTCTTAGATTGTTTACCAGCTCTTTTTTTTCTTTTGGGGTACCCAATAACATGTACTTCTCAAAAAGGCAGCCTTTATATTACATGTCTCCTTTATAATTATTCGAGCTTGCAATTAGAGAGGACCTAAAAAAAAATAAGTCAAAGACATGAGGTAAAAGAAATGCAATCCCGAAACTTGCAATCATTCTTGCCATTAGAGTTACTTGAGTCCAATTTGTGATGTTAAGAAACCTTGGAATATTCAACTGGAGTGTTGATGATATTGAATCATGATATGATGGCTAATGACAGATATATACTGTTTTGCAAGCAACTGCTACCTACCATGATCACCAGTTCATTGCAGCAGAGCAGAGACTGTCACTCTTAAAACAAGGACTTGATGCAAGTGGGGGTTGCAGAGAGCTAGCTTGGTAGATGTCAATCTAGTAGTCATAGCAAGGACTAATCTGTCTCTGCAGGCTAGCTGTGTGTATTTTTTAGAAGTCAGCGATTAGGTAATTGGAAAGTTGAGATGTGGACCGCATAAATTAGCTTTGTTGTTAACGTTTCTAAAAGAAGAATTTTATACATAATACATTGTTCATCTTTGTTTTTTTGAAAAAACAAAGTATAGATTTCTTTACTTTAGTTTGCTTTGCAGAGAAAACAAGCAGATTAGTATATTTTGGGGTAAGGTTGGGATGGCAAGAAATTTAATAACACCCAAACTCTTCTTTTAGAAGGTTCTTGTTTATGTAAGATTCTGATGTCTGGATTTGTAGATACTTTAACATTTGTAAAGTACCATTCTACTTCTTCTTTTTGTTGTCTGTAAAGTACCCTTCTACAACTTCTTTTTCTTGTCTGTAAAGCACCCATTTCTTGTTTCTCTTTGCCAATAATGAATATTATTTATTCCTCGATCAAACTCTCTAGTACTGAAGCAGGGGTGGTTCTATATCTATTGTGCCACACCCACAATGCAGGGCAAGAGATACAATTTGCTGATGTTTCATATCTATAATACAGAGAAGGTTGTTTTCTCAATATCAGTATCGATCCATAATTGACGCATCAGGGGATGGATTAATCGTTTGTAGGACCCCCCCAGAAAACAACACAGACAATATCTACCTTTATGAAATCTGGTGTGCAATGCATTAATCCTGGAGCTTCAACTTAAAGGCTTCCAAAATAAAAAATCCCCAACCAGTTCATCAAAAACACTATCATGTCATGTGTTAGCTCTAGTCAATATTGTCGATGGACCTCTTGCCAATTTTACCGCAATCATCGCAACCCAATCCGTTAACTGTTCATCTTTTTTTTTTCTTTTAGTTAAATTTATCTGAACTCTTTAATTAAGGAATGTAAAAAGTGAATCCCAGTCAGTACCAAACCAACAGAGGTTTTTCTTTTTTCCATCGAGAAGCTTTGTCGTTATTAATCCAGATTCTACGTGGGTCGTGCATCTGGTTATGGTGGATAAGTCTCCCAGTGAAGATTTTTTATGTATACAAGGACTCGAATCTGATGTCTGGCTTAAGCCGAACCAAATCGTGCACCACTTGGACCAACACCACGTTAGTTACCAACCAACAACAAAGTTAATTGCACAGTTCAAAGTGCAATCCAATACCCCGTGGCACATAGATACACAGTCTGATTCACATGCATATAGTCTCAAAGATAAGGTAACACAGGAAACCATGTCTTCTTGTCATTTATGTGATTTACATTTCTATATATCTAAACCCGTCACAAGAATATGACTGTTGATCAGCTCTTCACGAGAATATATGTATGCTGTATCTGCATCTCTGTTCTATATATATATCCTTCGCAATTAGAGGCATTCAGTGGTTAATACGTCTTATCAGAAAAAAGAAAAAAGAAAATGGTTGATAATGAATAACACATATGGTTAATTTCCCTTGGAGATGAAGGCTAACAGCCTAACACTGGATCTGTATATAAATATAGTTGTTAACTGCAAGCATTTTGTCTTATCAAACTCATGATGATTACTTTTGCATTTTCCATTAATCAAGATAACAAGCCGATTGCTTCATTTTAAGCCCCTCTAAGGAAGCTTGAAGCAGGAGAGACAAAAAAAAATTAAAAAAAGAGCAGCTGGAAAATTTTATGATGTCTACCCTCTTTGTTGGTGATGTACTTATGGAAATTTGAAAGACAGTTCATAATTCTACTTAAACAACAACAAAGGATCATCAATCAACCATAACAGTTGGTAAAATTGGTTTTCTTAGTTTCTTCTACTTTTAGCTAATAATATGGTCCCTACCGAATCAGAAGAAGGCAACCCTAGGTGTGGTGGGTTCGATGTTGTCTCCTTAGTGGAAGGTTAGGAACGTTTTATTGTGATTGGACATACAATAAGACAATTAACCCTAATGCTTGTGATTAGTTAGTCATTAGTGAAGGACCCATTTGTATATAAATATATATCCCCTAGCCAATCAGTTAGTAGTCCATGCTCATGATAGTATTATATATTTAGTACACAAATACGCATTTCGCGGGAAATTGGAAAAGGCATAATGAAACAAAATCGCATCCCATTATCATATATGCACTATTATACATACAGGGGTTTCCCTATAATCCAGTTGTAATTGTAATTAACAAGGTCTGTTGCTTTTGAAATAAGCTGCATACTTGGCCTTCACTAGGACAATTAACAAGATGGTTGGCTGAGCTTTTCAGGCTCTGGCCGAAAGTTACATATAATTAACTTTCATCATTTTCTGAGCATAATTATTTTCATAAATACCGATTTGACTTATGAAGATGATGAAGGTGCAGATGATGAGGACTTTTCACAATCATTTATTTGAATACAAATCATCCGTATAGGAAAGTCTCCAAAGAATTGAAGATGATAATGTGAAACTTTAATCTAAAAGAAATTATGAAAACTTGCAAGTCTCTAAATTGGAGAAGAAGCATCATAAATAAAATTCTGGAACCAGTAATGGTCCCCATTTAAGAAAATGAGCCAATATCCGAACCAAATTTTTAAAAAAAAAAAAATCATAAGGGGAAGTGAACTTCTGAGATTGGGAAAATGTTTGCAATCATAAAAATAATATGTGTGCTCCATTCTCTAATTAGTGAATTACATGATGGTGGTCCGAATTCTAAAAGACGGAATGGTAAATTTTTTGAGAATCGAAAGATGGAATAGTAATTAATTAACTTGCTTGGATTTATCCAAACCCTTCTCCTTTCATATTTGTGATCAACCTTTTTCTCTTTTTTTTTGCCTTTTCTACTACTACTCGTTTATAAGATGGCGGTCACCCTTTTTAGAACTGAAATCATAATTACTTTTGTCTTGGACCGTAAGGAAATAATGACTTTCTGTCTACATAATTACCATGTAGCTCAAACCCACATGAAACGGTCACCCTTGTCAAAATTCTTTGGCTCGTGTTTTCTCAATAGTCTTTTTTTTTTCAATTCAATGTAAATGCAATTATACAAGTTACTCACAAAGCAAAATCCTGATTGGAGCTTTGATTTGAAAAAAAAAAAGGGTAGATTTTGAATCAAGTGCGCTCCAACGTTCGAATAACAAGAAGGATCCTCGTGATGCATCAAACGGTCACAATTTTCCATGTGAATCTCTTTAAACTGCTGAAAACACATCAAATTCTACTTTCACTCACACAGGAAAATGGGTAAATTTATGCAAAAGAAATGGTTTCTCTAAAATTGACTATAAATAAGAGGAAACATTCGTCCACTTTCTTGCAGGCCCAAATAGAAACCGAATTATAATAGTTGTTCACACTTGAAATCCTTCCTATACCCATCTTTATCATCATCATTATACCTTCCTGTCTACGTGAAGAAATGGAATAGAATAAAGCACCATGTGTTCTTTGCCGCTTTTGCCACTTTACTCTTAGTTGAATGTCTCACACAGACACACACTTTTTCCCCATTCAAAGTTCCTCTTGTCAGATCCCTCCAAACTTGTCAGGAAAAATACTCCCCACATTCTTTTTTAGAGCCATCTCTGTGATCTGATCACGACCCACATCCCAATATGCAGATTCTAAGGTGGGTTTTCAAGCTTTTGCTCCTATATTCCATCCAAGATGTTTTCTTGCCATCACTTGCTGCTCAAACAAGCCCACAACAAGCACCTGTCTGCTCAGAGGCAGATCGAGCGGCTCTTCTTGGATTCAAAGCAAGGATTTTCAAGGACACTACAGATATTCTCGCTTCGTGGGTAGGAAGAGACTGCTGCGGAGGAGATTGGGAAGGCGTTCAATGCCATCCTGTCACTGGGAGGGTCACTGGCTTGGCGTTGCAGGCACCGAATGGGGACAGTGGTGTCTACATGAGAGGCAGCTTGTCACCTTCTTTGGGCAACTTGACGTTCTTGGAAGTAATGGTGATAACTGGCATGAAGCATATTACGGGTCCTGTTCCTCATAGCTTCTCCAATTTGATTCGACTCAAGCAGTTGGTCCTTGAGGATAACTCTCTTGAAGGGAGCATTCCTCCTGGTTTAGGCCGTTTGTCCAATCTCAACACTCTCTCCCTCGCTGGCAACCATTTGAGTGGCCAGATTCCTCCAACTCTGGGTAATTTTGGAAAGCTTCAGCAACTGAATTTAGCAAGAAACTCCTTGAGAGGTCCAATCCCGGCCACTTTCAAAAGCTTCCTTAGATTGCAATATCTTGATCTTAGCTCCAATCTGTTGTCTGGGAAGATCCCAGATATGCTGAGCCATTTTCAAAACCTTACCTACATCGACCTATCCAGTAACAGATTGACAGGGCAGCTGCCCATTTCCCTGTTTAGCTTGGCCAAGCTTCAAGACCTGTCCTTGGACAATAACCAGCTGACGGGAAGAATCCCAGGCCGTATTGCCGGCCTAAGATCCCTCACACGATTTTCTTTGAGCCGTAATAGGCTTTCTGGCCAAATCCCTTTGTCCATCTCCAGCTTGCAGAACCTTTGGTACCTCAACTTGTCCAGGAACGGGCTCTCTGAACCCTTACCCGCAATTTCAAACAGGGGCCTGCCTTCTTTATTGTCAATAGACCTGTCTTTCAACAACCTTAGTCTAGGGACAATTCCAAACTGGATTAGAGACAAAGAACTGTCAGAAGTCCATCTTGCTGGCTGTAAACTTCGAGGATCCCTTCCTAGATTTGCAAAACCAGATTCTTTGATATCCATAGACCTGTCCAGTAACCTCCTCACAGGTGGGGTTTCTGGGTTCTTCACTAACATGTCTAGTTTGCAAAAGCTCAAGCTCTCAAACAACCATCTGAAGTTTGATCTTATAGACATCAAAGTGCCGGACACCATTTCTTCCATCGAACTTCAGTCAAATCAGCTGACCGGATTTCTCTCGGGGGTATTAAATAACAGGACGAGCAGCTTCTTGGAGATTTTGGACGTATCACGCAACCAAATTTCGGGGACATTTCCGGATTTTCCTGAAGGCTTGAGCTTGAAAGTGCTCAACATTGGAAGCAACAAGATTTCAGGTCACTTGCCTGGTTCAATATCAAACCTGATTGAACTAAAAAGGTTAGATATTTCGAGGAACCACATAACCGGCAGTATTCCCACTAATTTGGGGCTGTTGTCGAATCTTCAGTGGCTAGACTTGTCCATCAACGGGCTCACAGGGAGAATACCAAATAGCTTGTTGGGTATTAAAAACGTAAGGCATGCAAACTTCAGGGCTAACAGACTCTGTGGAGAAATCCCACAAGGCAGGCCCTATAATATCTTCCCTGCAGGTGCTTATGCTCACAATCAATGCTTATGTGGCAAGCCTCTGCCACCATGTAGGAGGCTATAGAGAACTAGGGAAAAATGGGCCAGTGAGATGCTGACTCCAACACTCTCAGTGATTTATCATTTATGCCCAAATGTTAAATCAGCATTAGGCTGCAGTTGATGTCCTCTGCATTTGTGCCTGCAACAACAGCTGATAGAGTAGTAGTTCGTTTTTTTTTTTTTTTCTCTCATGATTTCTCTACTCAATTTAAGTAACACGTCATCATTCAATGAATAAAATCTCTGTACAATTGAATAATAGCTTTATATTTAATCTAAATCACCAATTTATCACAGCGAACTTACCACATGATAATGAAATGGATCCATGCAATCATGAACCAGCCACAGCATCAACTTGACAATTCAAAATCTAAAACGGAAACAGCAACATGATAAAACGAAATCTACCACACAAATATGACAGGCTGTGCAAGCTCGCCAATTCTTTAAGTCATGTAAACCAAGTAGTATCAAAAAAGCACTATCATAATACCACTGATTGACTCCAACCAAGAGTGTGGAGAAAAATCAAACAGAGGCCTAAAGGTTAGAAGAAGGCGATGCCTTTGCATATTGGAAACATCTACTGATTCTAATCAAGCCAAGGAAACTAGAAATATACAAAGCAACTGGGTAGTAATCCTAGACACAAAGAAGATACACGAAATTCCATGGATCACACTACTCTTCATCAGATGCTTCTTCTTTCTGCTCAGCCTCTTCATTTTCCTCTTCCTTTTCTTCAGTTTCTTCCTTCTCAGAACCTCCCTCTTCCTTTTCCTCAGTTTCCTCCTCAGAACCTGCCTCATCCTGAACAAGCACAAAGCAACCAACACCTTTTATCATTAGAAGCTAAGAACATTTAACTGAAGAAACCAATAAACAGCACAAGACAACCGATAAAAGCATTGAAGGAAATCTCACATCTTCATTTTCAGCATTGTCAGTTTCCAAAGCCTTCTTATACTCTGCCTTCAACTCATCAGCTCTATCCACATAAGGCTTCTTCTCCTATAGCAATCAAAACAAAATATAATGAGCAACCATTCATCAGCACAAACTATCGCTCCATATTATTTCCCTATGGTAATGACACAAAACCAAACTCACTTCATCTGTCATAGACCTCCATTGCTCGCCACCTTCCTTTGCAACCTACACCAAATGCAAAATAGTTATAATTAGACCAACTACAGGCAATTATGACAACTAGCATATGAAGTCTCCATAGCAACTAGCATCTACCTGTTTAACACCTTTAGAATCTGGATTTGCTTCCTTGAAGGATTTCCTAAAATCATCCCTGCAAAATAGTAGCATAAATCAACATCACTACAAGGCAGAAAAATCTATATTAATCACTGAAACCGTATAACCATGACAAGAAACAAACAAAGAGAGATAGCAAGTTCATACAAGAAGAGGAAGAAGGCAGTGGGAGGGCGTTTGCGAGCCTTAGGTTCATTTGCCTTCTTCTCTTTCTTAGCTTTATTCCCCTTGGGCTCAGTTGTGGATGCTCTCTTCCTGCAAAAAAAAAAAAACATAACAAAACCAAATCAACACAAGTTACAATAGGCAAAAAATACAGGATTAGCTGAACCAAACAAACAAAAATGCACAAGCTCAGTAGGCTTACTTACCTTTCAGTAGACTTTTTAGCTGGAGCTGGCCTTGCCACAAGCTGAGCGACTAAAACAAAAGTACACGATCAGATACACTCTACTTTCGCTTCAAGTATCACAAATTTTCAGCGAGAACAAAACAACAATGAAACTAACTAACCACATTTCATCCTCTCCCTGGCCTCTTCACAGTCATGGAAATCGATAGCAGCCACAGGCACATTTTGATTGCAGCTGTCACTGAAATTCAATAAAAAGTATAACAACCAACCGCCGTTAGTTCCTCACTTCAAAAACACTGTCCTCAGAAATTCCATACAGAGTAAGAACAAACTAACATGAAGCACAAAGAAGCAGAGGACCGCCTAGATCTGAGCACAGGCCTAACAAACAACTAACCACCGCCTCCAGCTACTATCCAATAACTCACAACCGCCGTTAGTTCCTCACTTCAAAAACACCGTCCTCAGAAATTCCATAACAAACTAACGCAAAGCACAAAGAAGCAGACGATCGCCCTAGATCTGAGCGCACGCCTAACAAACAGAAACAGAAATACAGTATAACCAAACAAAAACGAAGGATCGAGTCACACTGGAGTACATTTAACTTCTCGCAGAATCCAAGAACCGAAGAGGTTTTAGGCAGCTACTACTCTATTACTAACTACCACCGAGTAAAACCACAACAACTCCAAGAAACAAGAATCGGTGAAAGGAAACGTTCTAGAAAGCATCGAAGAACAGGAAGACGATACCGAAAGCAGGAGAAAAGGAATCGCTCACCAACGAGTGAAAGCGCTGCCGTCTCTGGCACGGAGCATGGTCTTAGCGGCGGAAGTAGACTGAGCATCCACTCTCTTCGGCGCCATTTCTGCTCTCCTCCGATCAATTCCTCGCCGGACGCAGATTTAGTAGAGAGAGCGAGTGTGTGTGTGTGTGTGTTTGTTTGCGGTTACGAGTTGGGGAGAGTGGAGAGAAATGTGGATTTGAGAGGAGGGGTTAGTTATTTGGGGGAAGTGAAGAGGCGGTGAGTGTATTTATTTATTTATTTATTTGGGACGCGCGAGTCGAAAAGGGGCATAGTGGGAAATTGGATATTTTCCCATTTTTTGAGTTTTGGCGGTTTTGGAATTTTGATGAAGTCCCGCCCTGTTCGCCCTCTTTTCTTTTTGGTTTTCGACTTTTGATTTTCGCTTCCACTTTTGGCAAGTTTTAGTTTTTCCCTCCCTTGAAATAAAACCGCTTACTGGATGGGCTTTGGGTTGATATATAGAACGGGCTTTGACTGAATGGGCTTCTAGTTTGGGTTTTCATGGATGGGCTTTAGGTTGAATACTGCCCCCGCCTGGCCCATTCCGACTCCTCGCTGTCTCTTACATGCATCTCTCACTGAAAGCTTTTCATGGAGCCATTAGTTCGGTTGGATTTCCTTAAAAGAAAAACTAGAGAAGAATAATAACAACAAAAACGGATATAATTCTTAGTTTCCTTGATTTGCATAACATTAAGGTCATAGATGTAAGCTGCAAAGCACCTGAAAATTTTTAAAAAATATAAAATAATTTAATTCCAAATCATAAACTCTCCCACACCATTACGAGATATAGTATGGAACCTGTGAGAACTTTTTTTGTGATTCTCTTAAAAAAAAAAAAAATCAGTTCATTTCTTAACTATGATCTTCATACATAAAGTGTAGATGGCACTAGACGATTTGGTGACTAACTAAGTGATAAAAAAATTATAATTTTCTTTGACCCGGAAAGAAATAATAAAAAATTTATCCAAATGTCTTCAATAGTCGGCGCAGTTTCCATAGAAAAAAGAAGAAACTATGGATGAAAATCCTTTTCTGTTTTTACTGCTGCTGCTCATTTAATTACTATGGTCGTTGGATCTTCGAAACTAATTTTCCTATGGTACTGGGAAGTTTGTTAAGTAGCCCTGAGATTAGTTAATAGTAGCCCCCGAATGAAAGTTACGGCCAATGAATTTTTAGCGAAGGAACCAGCTACGTGTATAGTGTGTAGCCCTTTTTTTTCGGGTTTCCCATACCTATCCTTAGCTTAGACCAGACTAATTCCGATTCAACCCAGGTCGCGCATCTAGTATAGTGAGTGAATCCCAATGGAATTTTGTAGCATACACGAGGATTCGAACTCGAGACTTTGTTTTAGGAGAACCAACTAGTTTACCACTCGGATCAACTTACCACGGGTATCAACTCCACATTGCTTGTATAGTGTGTAGCCCTCTAACCGCGAGATGCCTGGTGAAAAGAATTATACTCGACAGAAATTCCAGGGGACCATGCAAGTACTCAGTAGTAGTAGCATTTAAAACAAATGATCAAAAGAAAAAAGAAAAAAAGAAGCATTAATAACGTCTTCAAGAATCCAAGGACGGGTTTTAATTCCATGAGAATTAAGATAGCAGATGGGCATGCACTGTAAAGTCATATTCAGTTCAATAATAAAGAATGAATACAAGACCGGGTAAACTATCTTTTTGCCTTGGAAGAGAGTTTCCCTCTTTAGGAGGTGAATTGTGAAGGGGCAATGACTTCAGCAATTCTTTTTCCCCCTCGTTAGAAAAACCAATTGGACCAGAGATCTCCTCATCAGGATTTGTCACCGGATATAGTACTACTGTTAGGTGGCAAAACTTTGGGTATCAACTACTATCAACCACTCACTCATGTGACAATATTCCACGGTACCAGAACGTGCCAGTGCTTTATAGAATGCGTAAGCTATTATTGAGGCCTGGAAAGGGGTAAGTAAATTCCTGCAGTAGTAGAAAGAAAACCACAGCTTGACCAATTCCTAGCTAGCCCACAACCGTGCCTTGGCTGGTTTCAGTTGGGTAATAAATACCGTAGGTGGTAGAGAGATTGCCAAACAAAAGACAGGCCTAATGTTTAGCAATAGGAGAGGGGACAAAGGAGGAATGAGATAGTCAACGATAAATTAGACCCACCACCGCCACTGGTAGTAGTACCTTCTTCAAGCTCGTTAACAGTTTTTTACATTAGTACATAGATGGTAAAAACTAAAAAGAGATGGAGGAATCTGAGTTATCACGGAATTCATTCGCTGCTCAATTCCGTTGCGACCCAAAGAGAGCAGTGAATCACTATCTCTGCAGAGGACAAGTTAAAAAAAAACAAACCTAACACAAAAATGGCAGAACAACTTGTTAATAACAGCGAAAGCAACAACTCTCTTTGCACTGTTGCACATGGACAAGGAAATTTGAGAAGAACTATTATTAGCTACATATGTCGCTTTGCCATGTCACTTTCTTCGGCTTCCTTACATTAAGTTATACTCTAAAAATGTGATCTTAGGGTGAATGATTCTTGCATTGCACGTACAGTACAGAGTATATGAACTGTGCATATCTCTGCTTTCAACGTGAACCAAGGATGATGCAAATGAACCCTTCTTGAAAAGTTGTATTTAATTAGAGAAGATAATAAAAACTAGTACTCTGACCATTTAAAGAGCTCTAAATACATGCATATTCTCTTTGCAAACAGGATTCTAGCTACAATACCGAGTAATTAAACAAGAAACAAGAGAGACGGAAGAGAGGAAGATGAGTTGGAAGAACACAAAACAATACTATAGCACAACCCACAAGAGTCTTTTTTTTCCTTCTTCGTCTTCTCTGCAACACAACTGATGCAAGCTACCATTGCCCTTCGCCTAGCTACTTCTCTCACAGTAGTTGAGAGTTGGAAGTTCGAAAACCCCGCTCCTCGTCAACAGAAGAAACCAAAGTTGCCATTGTCAAAGTTGAGAGAGTAACTGAAAGGATCGTAGTGGAAACTGAACCTTTTCTTGGACCTGTTCTTCACATGCCTCCTCACCTCCGCTCGAACCCTCCAAAACAAGCTCCTCAGCTTCCTCTTCCCACACAGAGCCACCACATTGGGATCAAAGCAAAACCCAATCACACCCATCTTTTTGGATACTATCTTCTTCCCTCCTCACTAGCTAGCTTGAACCCACAAATAAGTGAATGACAATGAGGCAGGCAGGCAGATGTGCAAGCAAGCACCCCAAAAGCAAAAGTAGTAAAGGCCTAGTGTGGAAGTACTTATAAGAGAATAAAGGGGAACTACTTTAGTAGCTTGGATGGCCAAAAAAATAAACTGGTTAAAGCTGCTGGGTCTCAGGGTGACAGTGAGCTGCGATGGGTGTCTTTTGTCCTGTCGCTGCCTTGAGACAGTGAAAGTCTACGGCTGTCTGTGTTTGAATGAGTGAAAAGAGTACGCGAGAGGGTAATGGGGTTTCATCACATGGGGTTTGGTTTGGCCTTTGTATAAGGACTAAGGCAGGGCAGGAGGGGCAGGCAGCTTCCTTTTGAAAGCTGATGCCATTCCATTTTTTGGCCTACCTACTAGTGCAATACCCAATGTGTATTTAATTGATTTGATATGTATAGATTCTGCTTTTTAGGGCTTTGATGGACAGATGATTGGATGTATTTTCCTGTTTTTTACTGTACTAAACCAATGCTTTTTTTTTATTATTATTATTCCAGAATCTCCATTATTCTGAACTAAATTGCTTCTTTGTTTTGAGCTGATTTTATTTTTTTTGGGAAAGAAAGTAGGAACTAGGAAAGAAACAATACCTGCTATATATCAAAAAATAGCATCAATAATCGAGAGGGGGACTGCCAGGCCTTGTACTTTTTTTGTCTATATTTCACTATGACATTTTTTTCCCCTCTATTTATGGTTCTAAAATTTGCTTAAAATGTACTATGAGAGTAACTATAATTATTGGAAACCCATTTGGATACTATAAAGAAACTAAACACTCTTGGGCTTTGCTGCCTGAGCAGTGGTAGAGCGAAAATTGTGAAACTTTTGGACGGGAGAATCCAAGAGCTCTATACTATAGCTAAACACTGAACCAGTGAGCTAGTGTTGCTGGATTTGCAATGAGAACAGGATATTACGAGAAAAAGCATCATTTGCTGTGTTCAACATCATTATGTGCCAAAGATTTTTGCTTCCTTCGGTAATATTCTACAAGATCTCACATTCTGGCTTCCACGTTGTCACGTCGTTTCTCTTCTCTTCCTTGCTCTGTTGTTACCAGTTCATCCAGTGACGACATTAGTCTTTTTTTTGTTATTGTGAATTCTAGGGATAGTCATGTATACTTGCAAATAAATTAACGTATTTTATCTTTAACTTTTAAGCTTGCTTCTGTTGTGACTCTGGAGCCTAGATTCCACGAATTAAAGGCCCAATTTGCTCGATAGATGGGAGAGAGAAACTGACAGATATTCTGTTGGACCTCGATCCCCGAGCCCGTTTGAGGCCCAGCATGAAACAGCAATCTTGGCATCCCACTTCACTCTCCCCAGGCATTTCCTTACACTCTTTGCTTTGCCAAATCCATCCCATTTTTTTTTTTTTCTTAATACTTAACCCAATGTTTTTCTTTTAACCCTAAGTCTAACCAATGTTTTCCCTTTTTTTTGTTTTCCATCGGGTATCCGGAATTTTGCCATGACTTATCTAGATTCGACCCAGGTCGCACACCTGGTATAGTGGGTGCGTATACGTGGACTCGAATCTAATAACTCACTTAAGCGGAACCAAGTCGTTTATCACTTAGACTAATCCAATATTTTCTTTTAACAATGTTTAACACCTTAACCCAATCCCAAATTCCGAGACTGAAATTGAGCCATCGCCATGTAGTTGAGATTGAATGTGACAAAAATGGGATTATGATTAAGGATCCAATGTTATAGATTTATGATGTCTAGTCATTCTCAAATATAGAAACTAAGACAGAATGTAAGTGGGAGTACAAAAATTAGAACCAATGCCAGGCTAAAATGGTCACCAACCGTTGACTGTTGTCATCCTTCTGGTCGGTGTTTGTTACTACTTACTTTTGTTTACAAGTATACCTAAATCGAAGAGAGTGGCTAGTAAATTCTCGAATAATGAGCATGACAATCACTTCTATCTTCGTCCTTGTGCGCCATTAAGTTACCCTGACATGGTTTCCTTAAATCTTAGTTATTGCACGATGGAATACTGCATATTTTTTTTTCGAAATAAACAAGATTGCTATCTGCCAATCGGCAGCTTGTTCGGGGAAAGGAGATGCTGATAGGTGACTGTTCCTGGTTCATAGGTTTGGACAAACTTTTGCATGTAATGAAAACAAAAGGTCAAACAAATCCTAATTAACAGTACTACTAGACACTAGAGAACTTCTGGGTTTTGTTTCTGGGTGTGAATTTATATTTTTTTTTTTTAATGTTGTTAGGATCAGAAGACACGACTAGCACCCTAGTCAAAACCTCATCGTCCACTTTGCATTAAGAAAAAAAAATGTGAGACGAGGGATAAATAAATCAAAATCCCTCTAAGAATGCTCTTACAAAAATCAGTGCCGAATTGTTTAAATGTCAAATGATAGTAATCTTGAACGGCACTTGTTTAGCTCTAATCGAAGTGTCACCAGCAAGGACATTTTTTTAATCTATCTATCCATATATAAATGCTTCAATGGATTTGTTTTTCAAACAAATTAGCTTCGTGCAATAATTTGGACCTATCACGAGATTATGTACCATTAAAGCGCAGCTCACCTCAGGTCTGTCTAAAGGGAAGGAGGACCAGTCGCTATACATGGCTCAAAAAAGTTGGAAGGGATGACAAAAAAGAGAAGAGAAGGCCCTTTTGCCTTTTTTTCTCCCATCACTTTTCAGATTTGGAGTCCTGAGTGTTGACCAAAAATGGGTAAAAGGGAGAAGGGAGTCCCCCCTATACTAAAGGATATTTGAACTTTATTAAGATTTTTTGGGTGACAGGGTGGTGGTGCTACAACTTTTTGCCCTTTTCATATATGTGTACCATATGATAGTGGTCGATACATTGAATTTTGGACGTGCGGGTTAGATTTCTCCCTTTTTGCACGTCACTGGCTGAGGCTAATATCGGTTAATATATCTATATATATATATATATATATGGGCTCATGGACGGTGCAAAAATATTTTGTGCTAGAAAATTCTTATTGAGAGATTTACCGACCACAACCAGGTGTGCGACCAACAATTCCGAATTAGTCGAGACTCTGGGACAATGTTCGAGGTACTGTGAAACCAAAAAATGTTTTAGTTTCTTTGGAATGACCTTTCTAAAAATTTCAATCCTCCAATGGCAAGGAAGTGATGACGACGGAGTTATGGGCTAGGGTTTGAAAATAATTTGAAACAAAAGAATTTTTATGGTGATTGATGTTGCCCATTTCTCCGTAGCTGGTACCTTAGGTAACTGTAATGATGTTTATGAAGTACCATAGGGTATGGTCGGTCACTCTCACCCATTCCGTTCTCGTATAACATTCTTTATTTTCAAAGCCTTGATGACTGCTGAATAGACCTATACTGCAATTCCTGTACTATGTTTTCTGTTCTTTTGTTTCTTACAAAACTTGCACCAGTTGCAATTTAATGTTTCTAGTTGGGCTTCAATTCCAGGTTGAAAACAGAGCCTGTTACTCGTAATCAACAACATTGTTGTCCATAAAAGGCTCAATTGTACCCTTTTGTGTGGTTCGGGTGATCAACAGAGACGGACCCGCCCAAATTATAGAGAACTGGACTTTGTGACTTGTGGCCCAATGGATGCAACTCTCATTTGAATCCAGCCATTATTGTTTTCCATTTCAGTAATTAATGGCAAATGATGTTTGATGGTTGAAACAAATAATTAGTAATTAATGATTGAGCTAATAACTGACAATGGGTGAAGATTAATAAACACGTCAGTTATTACTGTCCATATAGATGGCTAAGAGTGAGTGACTAACAGATATATGTAGTTTAGCTTTGGCACACCAACAATAAGTCAATAACTATGGCCTCGTACTCAATAGTATTTCAAATGGTAGAGTAATGTTGTGTTGATTTACATACCAAAACAGATATTAGTGTTAGCTCAAATAGTCTTTACTTTTTGTTTCGACAAACAAAAAAAATAGTCTTTACTCTTTGGTGGTATTTGAAAATCACGCTCCCTAAAACCGTTAGTACCTTAGAGGAGTGCTTCCATGAGAAAAAGAGATTATTATTTATTATAGTTGGTGGTGAAAATATAATTTTATTGTTCTCGTTAATATAAAGTATGAATTTATGATATAATAAATTAACACATCTGGGACATTAAGAATGGAACTTCATACTTTAAAACCGAAATACATGATATTTTTAAAAAAATTGATGAAAGCACAAAAGTAAAATTATTGAAATTCTCACTTTCCTTAATGATCCCCCAAGTACCTCACAACTTCCTTTTGGCTGGTATGGATAAATCATAACAGTTGTGCAAAGTGTGAAAAAATAGATGCCGGTACAAACAACAATTTTGAAATCCTAATCAGCTTCTCATTTTTTTTGCTGAAATTTCTCTTGAAAGATCTCTATTTCTTTCGTTCTAAACTTGCATCAGTCTTTCCTAAAAAAGAAAGAAAAACTTACAGTCAGTTTGGGAGCACGATTGGAGAGGAATGATTGCCATGAGTACGGAGAGAATGGAGAAAGAGAGTGTAAAAAATTAATTTTCTCATTGATTTGGCAACAAGAGGAATAAAAATGGAAAGATTATAATTGTATAAAAAAAATGTGTAAAGACAAATTTATAAAGAGATCGGTATTAGAAATCAATTAATATCAGTTTTGTAAACATGATCTTTTGTCGGACTAATTTAGATCCAACTAAGGTTGTTAGTCGAAGTTTTGCCCCGACTAATCCGGATTCGACCCGCGTCGCGCACCTGGATATGGTGGGTGAGTCTCCCAATGAAAATTTTCTGCATACACAAGGACTCGATTCCGAGACCTTGCTTAAGCGGAACCAAGACAAAAAAAAAGGGAACACATATTCACACTCCTTGATTAATATTTGCACTCCATTTTCAAATTTGTTTGGTTGATAAATGACCAAAATATCCTTAATCAAAACATGTCAAGTTCTAATCTTTTTATCCGTACTCAGTCTCTTTCTCCCCTCTCTCCCATCAAATGTTTTTTTGTTTCGTCTCTCTTCCCTTCTCTCTCATCAATATATGCTCTTATTGTTTTATATCACAAAAGAGTGAGTATGGCTCTTCCACCTCATCATATCCAGGGGTGGCGTGTAAGGTGTTAGGGTAAACCCAATCTGGGAGGAGAATAATAAATAAAAACAAACTTAAAATGAAATCCCTACAACTTAACTGAAACATAAGTCAAGAGCCATAAAGTTCATATTTCTGTTTGTTTTTCTCTTTTAATTTTTTTACTGTGTAGTTTCTCAAAAAACCATTCCATTGAATTTAATAATCAACACCCAAATAACTGCCACCACAAAAATTAGTTTTACAGTGTAGTTTCTCAAAAAACCATTCCATTATTTCTTAAAATTATTTTTGGTGTATGTGCGATGCACATGATATAATAACATACAATATATACATTATTATTAATATCAAATTTATTATAAAATTATGCAAAAAATAGTAAATTAATTATATGAATAAATTGAGTAGGAAAAAATAAAATACTAAAATTTTCCCTAAATTTAAATTACAAATTTAACAAAATTAAAATAAGACTAATATTAAAATAAAATGCCTGGGCCTGAAGGCTTGGGCTGCATGATTTGGCCCAATTCGGATTAAAAAAATAATATGAACTTATAATACATATGATTATTTGGAATTATTTTGTTTAATACATAAAAAATAATACCTTTTTTGGAGAATATAATATAAACATATGATTATTTTTTTAGAAAATTATTTTATGGTAACTGATGATAGTGGAATATAACTCGAGACGATAACTTTGGTCATTTGTCAATTACGTAACTGCTCATTAACAAAATTACATCTTGGCGAAGATAGAAATAATATCTTCACTCCTTTCTTTAACTTTTTTGACAGAATTCACCCCTTTCTTTAACGTGATAGTAGAAAAGAACTGTAGTCTTTAGGAATTTGGAGAGAAATGAAACAAGAAAAAATATATTCATGAGTTGAAGGAGAGGGAAAGATAGAGAATAGTGAAAGTGAGAACGACAAAAAGTTGAAGAGAGAGGAGAGAGAGGAGAGAGAGATTTTAAACAGCAACATTTATTAAGGTCAATTACGGCATTTGATAACCAAACAATTTAAAAGTGGAGTACAAATATTGATTGAGGGAGTGTAAATATGGATTCCAAAAAAAAATGGTAGGCCATGAAAGAATATTTTCTCCCTAAATTCTATTCTTTTTACTTTTACATCTCCCAAACTAAATAACACTCCATTCTTCTCATCTGTTTTCTCCCACTCCATTCTTTCCCTCCACTTTCTCTCATTCCCAAACTTCTTCCACTCCATTATTTCCCCCCATTTTCTCTCATTCCCAAACTTACCTTTTGACGTTTTGGGTTGAGATTATTTGAATGGTCAATGAACTAAAAAGAATAGTAGAATACCATGGAAGTCAAGATTAGGTTTGTGTTAACAACAATTTTTGGGTTTTAGATTCGATGTCTAAAACCCCTGTTTTTCACTAATAGGAATTCAACTCGGATTGCGTACCTGGTTATGGTGGGTGAGTTTCTTAATATAGTTTGGGTATCAGAGTTTCCAACTAGTGCAACTACGGAAATCACGATCGCCGTCCAATAAGGTTAACGAAATCAACCAAAAGAGTGAAGGGAAGCGATCTTTAATGGTAATTACCACTTCGCTGCAAATAAACTAACTGTCAGTCACTGCCCCCAGTTGAAGCATCTAAATCTTTTTGGCTCTCTATTTTGCTCTCCCTCCCCCTAACAGCCAAAAAATCATAACGGAAAAATTATCCCTTCCCTTCCCTTCCCCAAAACGCTACCGTCTCCACTCCGTTCTCGCTCCCCTGTCTCCCTCCCTACCCGGGATTTCACTCTACTTCTCTGGTCACTTCAAAAAAAGTTTTTTTTTTTAATTTAAAAGAGAAGAAAAACCCTAATCCCTTAATCCGTCACCGGCAATGGCGATCCCCCAGTCTCAGGTAGGGTTTTTACTCTCTCTCTCACTCTCTCACATACTCAAAACTTCAATTTCAGTATTTGAATTATCGCATTTCGTTTGGCCTAGTTTGTTAAACAGTTAGTTGGTTGCTTTTGGCGTGGACTAGGAGGCTCTGCTTGCCGTTTCTTTTTGTCACTTGGAGCTTTGCATGGGTTAATTTTTATCGTTTTCTGCTAGTCTGTTAGGGTTGTTTTTGTTGGGTTTTTCTTTTTGAACGAGTTAGTCCTCTGTTATTTTCATATTTATACTGGTTTGTGGGTGATTAGTGTAATTTGTGTGATTTACTGCCAACATTGCTAATCACTGGTTCCAATGCCAATGTTTCCGTTACGTTTCCAGAATTTGGGGAAAAAAATGCCAGGAATTTTGCAATAGCATTTTCTTCTATTGATTGCAGTGACTCTGTTTGTTTAAAAGAATGCAACTTTATTCCGTTCTTAGTCTCGGGATGATCAAACATGGAAAGCATTTTTGGATGTCAGTAGTCAAGTAGTAGTTCAGCCTTTCGTTGGTTTTACATTAGTGTACTGGTTGTAGTTGTTGTTTAGATTCAAGTCGAATGATGATGTACATTCATAAATTCCTGATGTTCAGCTTTGAGGCTAGTACTTTTTCGCACTTATAAGAAAATTGGTGAGATTTCTCACTTGATGTAAGGTGGATCTATTTTTCATTTCTTCCAAATTTAACAATGCTGGTTATAGTTTTGAGTAGTTGATTAATTAATATAGTGTCCAATTTTCTGTCCAGAAGCAGGAAAACTTCCAAAGTAAGAAAGGAAGGTTATGATCTTCTCGAATGATCAAATCAAATCATTTCATAAGAAAGTTAGGGAAAGACGGTAGCACAAATTGTGACATAACACACAAAGCAGAGTACTTGTCATAAGTACTGTTTTTATATTAAAATACACTGTATAAAGCTGTGACAATGTTCTACTATCAAGCTGGAAATTTCAGAAACCGGATACTGACAATCTGCTGAATTCGTCCAATTCTGAAACAAAAAAGACGGAAGTTTATGACTTTTTGATGGGTAAATAATTGAAGAGCTTACCATCATTGCTAGTATAAGCACCCTAACCTTAGGTCTCTATTTGGTATCCTAAGGCCAAAAGTCACTGCGGAAAGATTCCTTTACTTCCTCAAAATGCTACAGTCTGCACACCGTGTCCCCTCTCTATGTCTCATGAATTTTGCTCTTGTTTTGGCCACTGCAAAGCCCTGATTTCCAACCATTGACCAGCAATGGCGGTCACCTAATCTCAGGCAGGGTCTTACACTATCTCATTATCGAATTTATTTCAGCATTGAGTTATCATAGATGATTTGCTTACTTTGACAAAGTTACTTGACATAGCATCAACTAGGAATAATGGGCCTAGAATATCGTGTTTGTTGTCATTTGCACTTTTGCATGCGTTAAAACTTAAATATTATCCTTCTCTTTTAGTCTGTTAGGGTTGTTTTGTCGGGTTTTGCTTTTGAAATGAAGTAGGGCCGTTAATTTGCATATTTGGTCATTCTTTTGTTGACTGTAGTGATTTGTGTGATTTACTGTTTTTGCCGATGAATTTGAGTTCGGACTTGCTTTTCTTCTGTAAATTGTGTGTAAACTTGATGGTTTCTCTCTTCTCTATTGTGTGAAAGGTTTCATAGTGCTATATTATTAGGCTAGGGGCTAGCGAAAATGGAAAGCAAATTTGATTGTTTTTCTCAATTGTTAGTTTATCTTTCATTGCTTATCCATCAGTCTGCTAATCCTTGCTCTCTAGATTCAAGTTGAATCATGATGTAACTGCCTAAATTCTTCTATTGCATTTTTGAGCCAATTTTCCTTTGGCACTTAATTCATTTGGTGCAATTTCTCACTAAAGTAAGAGTATGATACTTCTTTTTCCCTTACTTAACTATTTAGATTAAAACTTTGAATAGCTGATTAATTAATGCTGCTGCTCTCAGCTACGTGTCCAATGTCTATCCAAAAACAGAAAAAAAGCCAAAGTGAGAAAAAAAAAAGTTTCTGTTGCTTGATGAAAATTTGCAGTTGTGAGTAAATAAATGACCAGCCAACTATTGTTTTGCTGTTTGAACATGAAACACTCTATTGGCTCTCCGAAAGGGAGAAGTCATAACAGAAAGATAACTTCCATTCCTCAAAACACTACCATCCCTATGCTGTCTGCATTGTCTCCATGAATTTGTAAACTCTCGTTCTTGTCATTGTAAAAGCCCTAATATCGTCATCAGTTGCCAACATTCGTGCACAATCTCCGGTGCGATCTTCCTTTCTCATCTCTTATCTGTAAAATTGGTTTCAGCCTTGAGTTGTCATAATCTATTTGCTTTGGTTTGAAAACTTTCTTGGTTTAGCATGAACTGGGAATGGCAGGTGCAGATTACTGTTTTTATTTTTAATCGGATCTTGGGTGCCTTAACTTTTGAGGTTCTCTTGTGGTCTATTGGTATTATTTTGGTTCTTTTTGCTTTTGAACGAGATGGTGCTGTTTGTTTTAATATTTCACCATTCTTTTATGGTGATTCTTGTGATTTACTATTTGTTTTGCTGGTTGAGAAGCTAATCTAGGATGGCCTGTTTTATGCAAATAGTTTTGTTCCATTCCCGTTCAAACAAAAAATGCCTTTTTTTCTGAATTAGGAATGCTAGATAGTGTGATTGATGCGCTAGTTTCAAGGTTTCTTAGTATGCAGTCACGGAGTATTTATGGATCTGGGATGAAGATTGAACAGGCGATGTAATTTTAGCTCTTTGTTCCAACTTGTAGTTCAAATTGTGCCATTCACCTGGTCCACATTAGTGAATTGATGTTCTTTTTTCCTTTTTTGGTACATCAGAAACAAAGTACTTGTTAGAAACTATCAAATCCCCAACCCCCAACCACCACCAGGATCGAACCCATGACCCCTTGGATGAAAACCAGCGGAGAAGCTGCTACACTACAAATAGTGTTGGCTTGATGTTCTTGTTTTGATTCCTCATGAATGATGATGAAAATGCATATATGCTAATGTTGCATTTCTTGAATTGCCTCAGCATTTAATATTTGAAAAATGCTTGTTCTCATTTTTATTACATGAAATTTGTGTTTTTCCTTCATCATTTTGGTGCCAGTTAGTTGAGTACTCTGATCAAAATTAATGTTTTGTCAAATATCTATGCTATAAGATTTTCCTTGAATTGGTTGTGGAGTTAATGCTATTCCTTTTCTGTGATTTGCAAGATTTTAATTGTTGCATCCAAGCTAGATTATTAATTTTATCTGCATCTATCTGCTTTAGATGCCTGACAGTGCGGATCATCTCTCTGGTTTCATTGCTTTACCTCAGAGACTTTGCTTGTTTTTTCTCGTGTAGTTTGGGACTTAGTTTATATGGGGCCCAGATCCTTCTGGTGAATTTTCTGATTTTGATTCCATGAGGTACTGATTGCTTGCTACTTGCAATTGCAGGTCTGGTCAACTAAGGAATTATATTGCTTAGCTGGTTGAGGGAAGGAAGACTAATTTGGTTGAGATAATCTTTGTTAACATAATGGCTTCTACTATCCCAATTGATATCAGTTCATCTGATAGTGAATTTGACTATTATGACTTGCATGATAAATCACCTGTAGAGGAATCTGTCCCTACTAGGGTACTTCCATCATCATTTACAACGGGGACCACATCAAGGAATACAGGTCAGATTGAGATCTATACATAAGTTTTACACTTTTCTTGCTTCCTGGCTGATGATAACAGCCTCAGCACATCTCTGCAGAAACTTTGGAGTTGAACTTTTGTCCAGTCATGATGCATTAATCTATTTTGCAGGGTATGGTGAGCAGACTCAAAGGAATTCTTCTAAAAGATCAAATGGTTCTAATGGTAGTCCTTTAATTCTAAACAATCATTTCCACAGTCAAAGTGGTTATAGTGGGAATATCAGAGGCTCTGATCAATTCCAGACACATGATATTCGTGATTTTCCGGGAAAGAGGAATGTCGGCCAGCCACAGGCTGTTAATTCTCGAATTTCTAATGTTTCTGGTATAGAGTATGAGAAACTTTCCTCACCAGAGGCTTTAAGGAGGACCCTTCCATCTTCTCTACAGCCATCTGGGCCAAGTAATAAATTCAGTGACTCAGTTGAGATTTTGAATGGCAGCCATGCTCGTGATATATCTGGAAATACACACCGCTTTTCAGGGCCAGGTTTTACCAACACGAGGGGCTATGTGAGGGATCAGCATAGCATGGGTCACAGTGATGAAATTATGATGTATGAGAACAGAATCCTTCCTCCATCTGTAATGTATGGGAAGCCCATGTCCACTTCGCAATTTCCTAGTCCTAGTGATCTGGCATTCCATTCCATATTAGGTGAAGAAAGAGTTGGGGGACATGACGAAAGACTGATATATCAAGCCGCACTTGAGGTACCCATTAAGAGAGTTCATTGTTTCTATTTTATTCTTTCTGCTTCCACAGTCTAATTGAGATCTAAACCATTTCCTCTACTTGATTGCATTTCAAAAGTTGGATTCTTTATGGTAACTTTATTTGCGTGTGTCAAAGTGCTTCTTTGGTGCCACTGTTATTAACTGCATCGACTTGACTGTTTAGGTACCGAGGTTTTTTAGTTCAAGATGGAGTTGGCTGTTTTAGATATAGAGCTTTTTTTTGACAAGTCTGGCCCGTTTACTACCTTGTCAATTTCATAGTTTCTTGGTCAAGCATGAGCTGTGATACTTTCATTTTTTAAAATGATTTATTTGCTTGTGACCGAGTACGGACTACACTTCTTAACTTCACGCAGTCTTAGTTTCATTCTTTGAAGCTATTTAGGATTAATTGTGTCCTTTAAAGGTTCTTGATTTTTCTATAACCTTCTGTAGGGAATCTAGAATATGCTAAAATGTATGTCTGCTCATACCTTTTCTCATGATGCACTTGAGACGGCGTCTGCAGTATTTGAAAAGCTGCATGTGACATGTTCACTCAGTTTCATTTTTTGGTTGCAATTTCTTTTTGGACTGTACTCTATTTTTGTTCCTGATGTTATTCTAGTGTTGGTGAATGGGACTGTGTACTAACAGGGGAGTTAAGTTGGCTGTTTCTTTCCTTTTGGTGTTTATGCCATATTATTTTGCAATATACTTCATTTTTGTTTTGATATTACTGGCATGATCGCGTATAGGATTTCTGTATAAACAACAAGATTGGTTGGTTTTTCCCTCTCAACTTGCTGATAATATGTTTTGATGATTAAATTTCTTAAGAAGTTAATTACGGTGATCATATCTTGCAGGACCTGAACCAACCGAAAACGGAAGCTACTCCACCTGATGGTCTTTTGTCTGTACCTTTGCTAAGACACCAGGTATTACCTGTTATGTGATGTCACGAATTAGTGACCTATACTATGACAGGTATATTTCCATATGTTATATTCTTTTCATTTTACAGAAAATTGCACTGGCATGGATGCTTCAGAAGGAAACAAGAAGTCTGCATTGCCTTGGTGGAATTCTAGCCGATGATCAGGTTGTTATTTAGAGATTTCTAGTTGATTATTTATAAAGTTCTCTTTTTGATTATTTTGCTTTGATGTTATTCTGCAGTTCATACACTGACTACTCTTTCATGTTCCAGGGCCTTGGCAAAACTATCTCAATGATTGCCCTCATACAAGTGCAGAAGTCTTTGCAGTCGAAATCAAAGTCTGAAGATCAATCTAATCCAAAAACTGAAGCCCTGAATTTGGATGATGATGATGATGATAATAGCAGTGTTACATTAGGTAAGGCCAAGGAGACTGTGGAGTCTGGTGATATTAAGCCAATCCCAGAAGTTAGTACTTCTACTGGGACATTTAGTAGAAGGAGACCAGCTGCGGGTACGCTGGTTGTATGTCCAGCTAGTGTTCTTCGACAATGGGCCAGGGAGCTGGATGATAAAGTTGGAGATAAAGCTAAGCTTTCTGTACTGATATATCATGGAGGCAGTCGGACAAAGGATCCTGCTCAGTTGGCAAAGTATGATGTGGTTTTGACAACTTATGCTATCGTAACGAATGAAGTTCCTAAACAGCCAATGGTTGATGAGGATGATGCAGATGAAAAGAATGGGGAGAAGTGTGGTTTGTCTTCAGAATTTTCAATTAATAAGAAGAGGAAGAAGACATCCAAAGTAAGTAAGAAGAGAAGTCGGAAGGGAATCGATACTTCTTATGATTATGATTGTGGTGCCCTTGCAAGGGTGGGCTGGTTTAGGGTCATACTGGACGAAGCTCAAACTATAAAAAATCATAGAACTCAAGTGGCTAGAGCTTGCTGCAGCCTTCGTGCCAAAAGAAGGTGGTGCTTATCTGGAACACCCATACAGAATGCAATTGATGATTTGTACAGCTACTTCAGGTTTCTCAGATATGATCCTTATGCTGCATATAAATCATTTTATAACACCATAAAGGTTCCAATCTCTAGAAATTCACTCCATGGTTACAAGAAGCTGCAAGCAGTTCTGAGAGCTATAATGCTGCGTCGTACAAAAGGTGATTGCTTGCTTTGGCTGGGTTATCTCCTTAGTGTCTTGAATATTACATACATCTGCAGATTATCCTCTCTGTTCTATGATCCCCTGTAGGTTCTTTTTGTCACACAGAAATTTCTGATCTGAACTTCATCTTCATTCCTTACATGAAAGTACCTTCTTAGGATTGTAAATTGTTGCTATCAGTTTTCTTCTGATTTATTTATTGACCAAGTAGCTTGTATTCAGTTTATGTCACAACTATATTCAAATTGACAAATGTGAAGTCCTTGAATCATCTACCTATTATTCCTGAGAACTAACGATGTTGTGATCTGTTTTAAATTTTGGATATTAGGTGGTGAACTTCTGTTTTTTGCTGATTGAATTAAGCTTCATGTTACAGGAACATTGATTGATGGGGAGCCTATAGTTAAGTTGCCACCTAAACTAATCAACTTGAAAAAGGTGGACTTTTCAAAGGAGGAGAGAGTTTTCTATACTCGACTGGAAGCTGATTCACGTTCTCAATTCAAGGTATGTTGCAGGGCATCTTATTTGTTCCGTGGGAGAAATAGAATGGATGAATTTTTCCCATATGACTCGGCTAATTGTTTTGTTTTGAATTGAGTAAGCATGCTGTTGAAGATGAGACCAAGGCCGTTCTACTTGATTTGGAGTAGGAAAAATGCTAATACATTCAGTTTGAAAGGAAAAATTTGGAGTGGCTTGTCATTTCTTATGTAATCATGTAGGTAATATGGAGTTTGAGCCAGAGCTTGCCTCTTCCATATTAAAGCTGAGTAAAACCTTGTTTTCCATTGAATAGTTGGCCCCAGGCTCAGTCAAACAAATATAGTAGTAGTCTTTCGGACAACCTTAAATGACATGCTGTGAATGTGAGTTGTAAAGATAGGAGGAAATAGTATATGGAGGGAAATAGCAATAATTTTAGCCAAAATGCAAAAAAAAAAATATGAGGACTGAAGCAGTAGCAGCGAAGTCTAGTTTTTTGAAGCATATTGTAGATCTGGCTTGGATTAGTTATTATGAAATCCTACAACTAATTGTTAGGTATGTCTGATATGAGTTTTGGCGCAAACAAAATGGGTCGCTTATGTTCTCCTTTGAATTGAATATCTCTTCCCAAATTTATTTTCTACTGTTGGTTTCCAAGGCTCAAATGATCCTAAAGTTGGTTAAATGTCATCCTAAAAACGTAAACCTGGATATTATATGGCAAAAGAGAGATGATTATGTGTGCGGCCTGCTGATCCCCTCTGTCGTTACTCTTTTAATATTGTCGCAGCAAATTCTTGTGTTCCTCTACCCATATGCTCCCTTGGGATGTGCCACAGCCATCTTGCTTTATTTGCTAGATGGTCTATAAAGTGACAAAGGTTTAGAGGCAGAAAATCTTTGAACAGAGTTTCTGGTGTGTATCTAAGCTGTTTGGGACTTGTGGATAAAGGATTTAATGCTGTTAACAGCAGTCCTACAAGTTTTGATTGTTTGGTTGAATATGAGGAGTTTGGTTGATTCTCAGATCTGGAATTACTGGTGTGGGCAGTAAAAAGCAGTATGAATTGGGTTATAGACCAGAAAAGATGGGTAAAATTTGAGGATCACCCCTGGGTATTAGGAGTTGCACATATGGGTACTATCGTATCACACAACACTAACACAGAGGTAAGAAGCTTCTGAAGCTTGTGCATCCGGGAACAAAACATTAATGGGAAATAGACAACCTTTTGGTTGTTTGATAACCTTGTCTCTTTTCAGCCAAATTTTTTTTCCTGAAGATAGGGCACAAGGGTGATATCTGTTGCCCGATGGCACCGGTATGGGAAATCGGGTGAAACACCTCTAATTACACAAAAGAATCTGTTATGCTCCAAAGACTAAATCCTGCTTTGTTTGATACTTTGTTGCATTTTTTGCCTTTTGAGTTAGAATCTCTCTTGCAGGCTTATGCTGCTGCTGGTACAGTCAACCAGAATTATGCAAATATACTTTTGATGCTTTTGCGACTTCGCCAGGCTTGTGACCACCCACAGCTTGTTAATAATCAGAAATCTGATTCAGTTGCCAAAGATTCTGCAGAAATGGTTAAGAGGCTTCCAAGGGATATGGTGATCAATCTACTGAATCACTTATCAGCTTCATCTGCCTTATGCTGTCAATGCAATGTGAGTTTCTCTTTATGGGTTACTGCTTAAGAGAGCTTGATGATACGGTCTGGCTTTTATGGTGAAACATTGATTGGCATCATTGGGCTGTAGACCCCTCTACTCTTTCTTCTGATTGTTTTGTCCTTCATTTGTATCATTGTTGTCATCAGCTCTCTTGCAATAGATGGAAATCCTTTAATGAATATATTTCCTCAATATCTATATAGAAATACTAAAAGAGAAGGGCACTCACTACATGTAGGAGTGTAATTACTTAATTGGCCTTATTTATTTATTTTCTTAACAAATTTTGACTTTGTTGGTCTAAGTTCCACATGTTATTCAAAATCCAGGTTCATTAGAATTTGTAATATTTTATATGCTAAAAAATATAATAATTTAAATAAATATTTTAATAAATTAAATTTAAAGATTGCATTATAATGTTTTGAATAACATGGTAAAAAATTAACAAAGTGTTATTGATACACAAATATTGAAGCTTCAATTTGTCAAAATTTTTGTTAACATTCTTTTGTTGTCGTTTCTGGTTTATGCCTTGGGCTTTAAAATATATAAACTTCACTAATTTCAAATTAGGCACTGTCGAACCCATTATTACTACCCGCACTCTATTAATATTCTTTATACTTTTATGTTATAATTTTAGACCAACATAGTAATGCATATATTGGATTTAGGTAGTTGATTTAAAGCCTAAATCCCGCAGCAACATGCAGGTCCCTTTCTAGTGTTATTAAGACGTAGTTACCTCTGAAAGCCATTTATTTGAAAAACTGGGATCTGAATTATATTTGATGTAAATGATGAACGTGTCACAAGGCATGAATCATGAAATGGTAGTTTAATTTACTAATGCAGTTTTTCTTTCGAAATCTGGGTCATGCCAAGAGTTCTGGTATAAAAATGAGAGCACTGCTTTATTTTAGTATCTTTTACTATATATCTTGATTGGTCACTGTTTTGCTGTTTAAGTTATGCATATGCACCCCCAGATCCAGCAAGTCTCATTTATGTCGGTACAATGTTTTTGATTCTGGAAGAAAATTTGGATGAATGCGATTGTTTTTTATCTAGGTCTTATTGATTTTGTAGTTTTCCATTTGTGCAATATGGACAATTATTTGGATTATGAAGCAGCTGCTTCAACTGTGTTGACTTTTTTTTGGAACATGAAACAATATTGACTTCTGGAGCACAGAAGTATGCCTCTCGCACTGGGCTTCACTAATTTTTTAGTTTTTTATGCTTTTACAGGATCCACCTGAGGACCCAGTTGTTACCATGTGTGGCCATGTTTTCTGCTATCAATGTGTATCAGAGTATGTGACGGGGGAGGACAATACATGCCCGGTTCCTGAATGTAAGGAACAGCTTAGCACTGATGTTGTTTTTCCCGAAGCTACTCTTAGAAGTTGCCAGTCCCAGTCTGGTGATCTTAATAATGGTCCCTCGCGGTCGAAAACCAATGAGGTTGTCTTGGAGAGTGAGTATACCTCATCAAAGATCAGAGCCGTCATTGACATTCTCCAGTCCATCTGTGAACAAAATATGCTGCAAACAGCATGCAATGATTCTATGGGGCACGAAACTTTAAGTGGACATTCGAGCTTGTCGACTGAAAAACCCATAAAAGCTATCGTATTCTCCCAGTGGACTCGCATGTTGGACTTGGTTGAGTATTCATTGAATGTGAATTGTATTCAATACAGGAGGCTTGATGGGACAATGTCTTTGAGTTCAAGAGACAGGGCAGTTAAAGATTTTAATACTGATCCTGAGGTTTGTTCCCTCTTTAATGGTACATACATTCCTTGACGCATCGAGGTGTTCTATGGATCTATCTATAAATGGTTGTAGAAAGGTGAATCTGAAGTATGAGAGTACCATATGAGATATGTTACTGATTCTTAGGATGATCCTGTAGAGCCTGTGTTTCATCAGGCTTCTAATCTGTCATATTCTTAACATTTTGCATTGTAATGCTCTGCTGTAATCCTGGAAGAAGTGCTTTTGACATCTACATGATTGAAACTTGTTACAGGTGACAGTGATGCTAATGTCACTAAAAGCAGGAAATCTTGGTTTGAATATGGTTGCTGCTTGTCATGTTATCCTTCTGGACCTTTGGTGGAATCCAACTACTGAAGATCAGGCTATTGATCGTGCACACAGAATTGGACAGACTCGTCCAGTTACTGTAACACGGCTTACCATAAAAGATACTGTGGAAGATAGAATATTAGCTCTCCAGGTATTGTTCTTCCCTTGGAACTTGTCACCATTTATACCAGTGCCAATGGGGTTTACGTTTAATTTTAGGCTAAAATGCATGAGCAACCCTCTAGTCATGACTCAATTTGTGTCTGATTTGTAGTTCTTTTCAGTGGATGGTCTCGAGTCATAAGGTTGCTAGATGTGGAAGAACTACCTTCCATTTTAGGCTTGCTATCTAGTTCTGAATTTCCCTCTGTTTGCATCTCTGAGTTCATGTTGATGTGAGTATGTGTAGAATATCTTTGGAATTTTCTGATGTGTTTTGTATGTGAATGTGAGGGCAGGAAGAGAAGAGGAAAATGGTGGCTTCTGCTTTCGGCGAAGATCAAAGTGGTGGTTCTGCTACTCGCCTCACTGTGGAAGATCTTAAATACTTATTTATGGTCTAGGAACTTTGAGCAGTTGATCAGTGGCTGGCTGCACTTGTGTTCCATTGCCCTAGCCTTGTGTTGTGGCTTGGCATATTTTTTCTGTTAAAATTTCTTGTATCTTGAGGGCCTTTTCTAAGGCATTTTTGTCTCATCAAGTGCAGCGAACCGCAATTGCTCAAAATCAGATGTAAATAGTACACTCTAATTATTCCTTTGAAGTGTATGTTGAAGCAACTAGTAAGGTAGCTATGCACGCCTTGCTATTGTTATAGAAAATATAAAATCTATTGCTCTTGTGGTAACCTTACCTCGGTGATGTAGCAAAATTTTTTTGTATAGCAGCAACTGTTGGCAGCTGGTAGTATAACATAGAAAACAACTTAATCTTAGTTACACTGAATACAAAACCACCCATCAACGAAAAATAGGTTCTTTTCGCTGGGGAAGAATTAAATGGAAAGAAACATCACATCATGACGCAATTCACATGCACGATGCAACTGACCATCTTTAGTTACCAAGTTTAAACTTCAATTAATAATGGCCTGTGTTAATATGGCTTAAATACGGCTGTTCTGATCTTAACTTTACAGAAGGTTGATAATGATAGATAACAATAAGAATAATTTGGAACCAATCCAATCTTTATAATTAATAGTCTCAAATGGTGACATTACACAACTCTACAATGTACTATTTCCGACAAATTAAAGCATGGTGGGTTAATTAATTATTGTCTTTCTCATCCTAATTAGGAAGGGAATGATACTATTAAGTGGTGATAATTCCGTGCCAACTTGAATTTCTGCGTTTAAGGATACTTGCCATCTGTACTATGAACTGAGTTACATGGACCTGCCATCTTTGCCTAAATTCCAAAGGGATGCCCATTTAATTTTGAAGAAACTGCTCCACCAATTCCAACTGCAAGAAATTATTATACATGGGCAGCCAGTATATATATATATATCTTTGGGCAGAAACCCATCCCCAACACAAGAAGCCTATAGCTTTGGTAATGTTTGTTGCTCTATGACGGCAGTTTTATGTTCTGGCATGACTTTTACCTCAATAAAGTCAGCTATTGGCATTTTTATTTTGAAGTACGATACAGATTCTCATTTTTACCTTATTATTGGCAGGTTGCTGGTTCGTATATTCAAGGATTACACAGAGACTTGCAAGTTCGATATATAAACAAAATTCTACTTCAAAAGGTATGGCATGTTCTTAATTTATTGAAGAGAAAACAAAGGATTGTGATGTAGATAGATCAATTTGAAAGGTTTGTAATACATTGAGGGAATGAATTAATCCTGGTGTTATTATTATGATTCTCTCAGTTTGCTCAATTGAAAGCAACTTAATTTTGAAGCTTGGAGTATATAGTAAGTTACTCAAAAACAAACTGTGACATTGAAAAATTTATAATTCCTGTAAACAATCCTGAAAGTATAATTGCCATAGTTTTTTCATGAAGAGTCTTTTGAACTTTAAATACACAAATGAAAGAAAGATTGTTTAAACTCCAAGAAAACGAAAGTAAAAAAATTATGACCAAGTACTTTAATTAAAGGGATCGACAAATCAATAATATATCTCCTCTTTTTCCCCCTCTCCTATTCTATCTGTGATTCCTTTGTATTAATAGTGGTTGAAAGCTGGAAGATTTTGTTAGTAGGTTGTTTTTACATTTGTGTGTACTGTTGACATTTGCTTAAAGATACGTAATGCTTGCAATTGGATCTGTTTTTTTTTCTTTTTCCAATAAATTATATATAGATATGCATCACATATTTGACCAAAAAGAGAAGTTATATACAAGGCATAAGACAAGAGAGTCTAAGCTAGCTTTAAACATTTTAGTAGAACCAGCCAAGCCAATTGTAGTTGCTTGATCAATATAATATATCGTGGTTGACAAGTTTTTTTTTTTTTTTTTATGCTAACTTAATTGGGTATCTAAGATGGTTTTTAGGCTATGGTGATGTACTGATGGACTCTCTCTGTTGAGTTTGTTTTTAATCTTATATAACATCAATGAGATGCCAGATCTATTGCAAATAGGAAAGTTAAAGGAAGAAAAGATTTGTCAAAAATGAAAATTAATTTGTTAATTATGCTCAACGATTAAAAGTGCGTAACCTGTAACCTTATATATTGCTGAACTACATGATCAAATTAAGCAGTAGAAAATATACCAAAATTTCAAATAATAATCCACCAGCAAAAAAATGCTACAATACATTGATGGTTTGGCTTAGTAAAAGATATGGCCATACTTTGTCTTTTATTTTGAGACTTTTACATTAAAGCTTTACATAAATTTTACAAATTCATGCAACTCATGCTGCAGAAATGTCATTTTTTTGTCTTTTCTAGTGACTCTATTTTTGAATCATCAAACGCGGCAGAACCCATCTCCAACACCCCAAGACTAGCATTCTCCAAATACAATACGGGCTTTTGTTGTACTCAGAACTGGTAATGTTGCTCTATGCTGATAGTTTTATGTTTGGCTGATTTTCACCTCAATAAAGTCAACTATATATTAGCATTTTACAGAAAAGTACGATTCAGATTCTCTTTTTTACCTTATTATTGGCAGGTTGCTGGTTCGTATATTCAAGGATTACACAGAGACTTGCAAGTTTGATATATAAACAAAATTGTACTTCAAAAGGTATGTCATGTTCTTAATTTCTTGAAGAAAAAACAAAGGATTGTAGATTCAGCTAAATTATTATGTTCTTAATTTCAAAAGGCTAAATGATAATTTGTGTCCTTTAACATTGCCAAATTTCGGCTAATTTAGTCCAAATTCCCATAAATACCGGCTGACAAATTAGATAATGTTATGTTGCTTATGACATTCTCTTAGATTCGTTTTTCTTGTTATAAATAAATTCGCAAACTATTTGAGGAGGATATATAAAATCAATAGATTGCTTCCACTTAAAAAACAGAGAAAACTAGATAGGTCAGTGTTAGGTAAAAAAAATTAATGAATTTGAAAGATTTCTATACATTGAGGGAATTAATCCTGGTGTTATTATTATGATTCTCTAGTTTGCTCAATTGAAAGCAACTTTTTTTTTTTGAGGATGCAATTGAAAGCAACTTAATTTTGAAGCTTGGAGTATAGTAAGTATAACATATCTCCTTTTTTCCCCCTCTCCTATGCAGCAGAATTAAGGATCAAATGGCGTTGGTGGGGGCCTTTGTTGCACGAGTTTTTATTGTCTGCCTATTTCTTCAAGCTGTGAGGGGGGTGCAGACCAATCAATCTGAATCAAACGATGTGGGGAGCTTGAGCTTTACCACAGCGTTATTTGACAGGTCTAGTGTTTCACTAAACCTGTCATTTAACGCTTCACTCCATGCTTTGCTGCGAAGGGATGCCATGCGGGTGGCAGTCCTCACTTCCCTCCTGTGTAACGGTACATCTTCACTCCATTTGGACAGTTTTGGTACTGATGTAGTATCCGCATTCATAGGGGGAGAGTATTTTGTTAGGGTAGCAGTTGGGACACCTCCATTTTCTGTGGAGTTGTTGGTTGACACTGGCAGCGACTTGACGTGGCTCCAGTGCCAACCTTGTTCCCACTGTTATTCGCAACCCGGACCAATTTTTGATCCAAGGAACTCATCTACATTTCAAAATGTAGATTGTGGTATGTTATGCGAACTTTTATATAAAAACAATAGAGGGTGCCAAGCAGACCAATGCACTTATCACCAAATGTACGGTGATGGGTAGGAAATATTGCTCTAGATTCGATTATTTTGGGCAATGGTAAGATGGTAGGGATGTTGTTGGGCTTTGGACATTCCAATGTAATTCAAAGTTTGTATCATTTTGGAGGAATACTTGGTTTAGGATGGGGTCGGATGTCCATTGTAGATCATATTAGTTACAGAATAGGCGGAGTGTTCAGTTATTGTCTAGCAACTTCTACGAATCCTTCTCCCGGATGGATAACTTTTGGCAGTGAAGCAATTGCTCCGGGCAATTTTTGGATTCCTTTGATCCGCAACGAACAAGCGCCCACATATTATTATGTTGGATTGGTAGGTCTTGGAGTTGGTGGTACAAGACTACCTATATCCGAAGAAGTCTTCAAACTGAGGAATGGGAACGGAGGTGTTATCATTGATACGGGAACAACTTTGACGAGATTGCCTACGATTGCCTACGAAGCATTGCGCGATGCTTATTTGGCCCAGACCAGGAGCATTCCCCGTGTTCCTCCAGTCGGCGAATTTGAAATTTGTTACAACCTAATTGGCGTGAAAGCATCTCAGCTTCCGTTATCACCCTTCACTTTGATGGTGGTTTGGTCCTGTCACTGATGCCAGAAAATATTTTCATTAGTGCGGATGGTATGTATATCCAGTGTCTTGCCTTCCTACCCACCACCTTTTCGTTCTCCATTATTGGGAACATACAACATAGGGGTTTTCTGACCATGATTGACACACTAAACGGTCAAATATCATTCATCCCCGGTGCCTGCTGAAGGTAAGATTTTTCTTATAAGAATTTGACTCGTATACCTAAACCTTCATCTTTTCTTTAGTAAATAATTTTGTTGGTTTGAATATGCAGATCAGTTGCATTGAAGATCCTATATATCTACATGATGCTTACCATGTGGAGGAAAAGAACGAGTTAGCGATTGCAGTGGGCACTCTACTCTGTATTATGTAATGACTTTTGCTATGTTTGTTATTTCGGATGCTTATTACCATAATAATTATTCTATGTGTTAATCTAGTTAACTCCATGTATTCCACTCTGATTCTCAATGGACAACATATGTAATACTAGCCTAATATAAAAGTTTTATCAAGTCAGACCGAAGGTTGGGAATAGAAAGAAAAAGATTGATTACCAAGGAAGTAAGTATTTAATTACACGAGGTGCCAGAATTAATCCTACTTCCCCTTAAAAACTTGTTCACCAGTTCGTGATATCGTTTAATTGTTTACTAGGCTATTTAGCAACAGATTTTACATCCTGACTGGCAAGTGACATTAAAAACATGTCTTCCATAAATCAAAATCGTTGCACAAATGTGTTAAGACTTAAGGTTGTGTTAAGACTTAGTATCAAAAAAAAGATGTGTTAAGACTTAGAAAGCCAAATTAGCCTTAAAAGTTACCCTTGGGTGTTTCTCATTTATTGTCTCTGAAAATGCAACTCCAAGATCTATCTCAGCCTGAAATAAAGACTTTATAGCCTTCTTGATTTTTATTTTTTAAAAAATAACAACTAACTAACAATAGAGTTTTCTATACCTAAGTCGCTTTAAGATATATTTTTTTCTTGCACAATATTATTACAGAAAGCCATATAATAAGTAACATGTACCCAAAAAGTAAGTAACAACTAACAAGAGAGTTCTCAATCGCTTTGATCCAATGCGGCCTGCGGTTGTTACGGACCCGTCCTTCGCTGGCCCATGGGCTTCATAAAACTGGATCCATTTTGAGAGAGGAAAAATGTCGGCTCCAACCCGAGTTGCTCTTAGGTTCAGCTAAATGGCCTGCTTTTTCCTTTTTGATCACTCTCCTTTTTTTAAAAAAAGAAAATTTCATCACTGATTCTGCAAGGTCTTAAATCCTTTTTATAAACTCACGATCAGCCCCTTCTTCTTCTTCTTCTCCTCCTCCTCCCTCCTCCTCTTCCTCCTATTATTATTATTATTATTATTATTATTATTATTATTATTATTATTATTATTATGGCACCCGTCGAAATATTTTATGAAGTCACCCTTCTTCATAAACTTGCAATCTTTTTTATAGACTTATTCTTTTATTGTACTTTTGATTGCATCATGATTTATGATGTGTGATATCCTAGCCTCAAAGCTAAATCGATAAACAACCAAGTACTGGCAAATAGATTGAAGAATGTAAGTTCAAAGTAACTAATGGTCATAGATTAGAATATAGTTCAAGAATTCTGATTTAGAAAAAAAAAAGAGAAATAATAGTTCAAGAACAATAGACTTTATATAATATAAGATATTTTTATTAAGACCACAAAAGGTTTGATCACCTATGTTAAGTAGATTCAACAATTAATTACCGGGACATCCCTCGCATACACAAGTGTAGATGTTTGCACAACTATAACGTCCTGTGCACCCACTGTCATGACAAGGTTTGGCACAATCGCTGTCAGTCTTACAACGAACAGTTTGTTTGACTGCCCAAGCCATCTCCTTTCCATTACCCTCAGTAGCTTCTACCATTGAAGATGGCACACCTAGAGCAGCAAAAATAGTCATATTATTCATATAGTTGACAAAACTTTAATGATTTCCAAATTTCCTAGAACATGTTTATGCATACATGTTATACTGTGTAAAAAAGAATAAAAAGGGAGAAAAAAAGAGACTTACAATATGCAACAATCAAAATTGTGGCCAAAAAGACTATCTTGCTAGATCTCTCCATTGTTTTTTTTGAACTTCCGGCAGAAGATAGAGTCTCTAAACTTCTTTGATTAGATATCTATTTGTCTGTTGCGAGTGTTATCATTTTATAGACAAAGAGATACCTTAAAATCATATTGAGTAAAGAATAAAATTGAGATATGGAATATCTGAATGCAAGATTACTAACCATAACAGGGCAATGGATTATGATATAAAATATCTAGATAAAAAACATTATGTGATCCAGGATTGTTAAATCCAGATTACCATTGATCCAATCAAGCCATCGGGTCACAATTTTTCTAATTAAACTATTGCCAAATTCGGGTTCAACCGAAAATTTACAAAGAAAATTATAATCTGTTGGGTCACAAATTTCTAGGTTCGAATGGCCGGGCCAGTCCGGGTTTGAAAACACAGTATGATCCAATATAAATTGTAATGTTTGAGACATTGAGATTTCCTACCAAAATTATCTTATAAAATGCTATATTTGATATATTAAGATTTATAATTAAAATTATCTTAAAAAATTGTAACAGCCCGAGTAAAATTTGGATTTTTACCGGGACCGTTAATGTCGTTATACAGTGATTTACCAAATGAATTAATCTCGGTTAATTAATTCAAGGTAAATCGGGAGTCGTTTTTCGAAACCGAGAGTTTTCCCGCGCTCGGGAGTATCTTCCTAACTAACCGAGCCTCGGTTTTCAGTTCCGAGACTTGGACGACGTTCAGGAGGATTAATCGGATTTTCCGAGCCCAAGTTGTATTTTTGGACTCGGGACGGAATTTGTCGGAAAGACGGGAGTATCCCTGCGTCTACGGGATTCCGACGCGAGAATCTGGACCGGCCATATGAGGCTTGCCCGAGCCACTCTTCTTCCTCCTCTCTCCTTTCTCTTCCTCTTTCCCGGCTACGTTTTTCCTCTCTCCCGGTTTTTCCCCGGCCACGTGGGCCCCACTTTCTTCTCTCTTTTCTTTCTTTTCCTCCCCTTCCTTTCTTTTCTCCTTTCTTTTCTTTTCTTCTCCATTTTTCTTTCTTCTCAGCCGCCTCACCCGTGACCGACACTTCCTCCCCACTACCATCTTTTCTTCCTTTCTTCCTTTGTCTTTGTCCTCTCTTTTATTTCTCCCTTATTTCTCCTCTTCTCCTTCACCGTTCCTCCACACCTCCCTGCCAAACCCATCCTCTTCTCTGCCTCCTCCACACACACGCCTCCTCCCTACACCCCTCTCTCTCTGGTCTCTACTTCCCTCTTACCTCTACCTCACTTCCTCTTCGACACCGCTTCTTCTCCTTATTCCCCTCCTCGCTCAACGCAGCAGGGCGAACGCCGCCGCCCGGTCGCACCACCGCTGCCCTCAAAATCTCCTCTTTCTTCCTCGCCGCGTGCAGCACCTACCGCCCACGAACCACCAACGTTGCCTCCTTCCTCCTCGGCCACAGATCGGCACCGCCTGCATCTCCACTCGCCTGTGCCGCCGTCGCTGGAGCTGCAACATCGACAGTCACCTGCGGGTCTCGCCACTTCGCCGTCTCCCCTCTCTTCGCTACTGACGTGAGACGACCACAAGCCGCCACAGGATCCGCCGCGTCGTCCACCACAGCTCGCCGCCGCAGCAGCACGAACCGCCGCCGTTCTCTGCCTCCGATCTGCCGCTTGTCGTTGCCGCGTGGGTAAAAACCCGACGACCCTTGCCTTTCCCTTCTGCTGTCTCTATTCTTTCTTTCCTCTAACTCGATTCATGACTAAATGAACTAATCGGGTTTTTGCTGGATGGATTAATTGATCTTGGTTGTGTTTGGTTTCTTGTTGAGTGAATCGAGTATGGATGTGTGTGTTTGCTGGGTGATGACGAGGTAGATGTGGACATGGAGGTGTTGTGGAGTTGGGTTAAATTGCTGCTGGATGGAAGCAGTTACTGTTCCGACATGAACAGTAACCGTGAGCATCCTTTGCTACCGTGAACAGTGATTCCGGCGAGGATTCCGGCAGTCTCGGGATTTTCCGGCGAGGCCAGGACAACTCCAGTGTGAACAGTGCGTCTTCAGCAAACGGAACTCAAAGGACGGATGCTTCGGTAATTCCTTGGACCCGAATTATACCTTGGCGCGGATTTGGGCTCGGTTTGCACACGGACTCGAAAACGGGCCGAACGTGCGGAGGCCCATAATACCGTGACATATATGCATTACCAACGGACCCCGAACTCTAATAACGAAACCCGAACAACGTTAACGAACCCGGACTCTAATTGTTTTAATTAAAATAAAGATTTAATTTAATTAATCAAATACTAACCTTTAATTCTATTTATGTTCTGTAACTTGATTTATAATTTTATTTCTGTTTGGACTATTAAAAGGCCTATAATATTTAGATTCTGGTTTATTTAATTTATACTTGGACTGTTAATAATTAAAAGCCCAAAAATACTTATTAACTTGATTTAGTTGTCAAATGTAAACTAAAAACATATATATATGATTATCTATGAATTGTAAACACATATGTATAAATGACTATATATATATTCTACTAGATTTATGTTTAGCTAAATAAGGAAATTACAACTTTATTTATCACATAAATATATATATGGCGAAATGGGAATTTCCTACTATATATGTATAAATATGGTCACACTAGATATACGTATAATCTAGTATCGATTATGTATAAATATACGTATATATATACATGTATTTTAATATGTTTATGTTTTTCCCTTATCGACAAAGGGCTAGAAGGCCGGGATATTGGCCTGAACGTTCGGTTTTGGTTTTAATTTAAAAATTAAGTATAATCAGAGTATCGATAGGAAACTCGGTTTCGGTCTTTAATTTGAAATTAAGTATAAACTGTATAATGAATAAAGAGGTTAATTTCATAATAAAGAAATTGGATATAAGGCAAGCCGTGTAACGATTTCTAAACTGGTATCATGCATAAACATCTTGTTGGTGCATTATAAGTGATTATTGTGTTCCTATATGTACATATAGGGTATCAGGATTTGACCGGATAGCAGTTTCAGAGACACACCAGGTGAGGATGGATAAACCTTGATATGTGCCCGTAATACTGTGTTTGCTTTGTTGTTTGATTGAACCGTTGAAATGATCCTTGTTAGATACTTGATTGCCATGAATGTTGTTGCTGTTGCTGAGCTGTGTGGATTGATCATGTGGATACTGTGAATAATTGTTGTACTGTTAATTGTGTGTAATTAGTGATATGGAATTGCGGATTGGTTGAGCTTGAGGAATAATCTGTGATGATTATGACTGTTGTGATGTTGATGTTGTTGATGTTAGACTGTGTTATTGGATTTGTGATATTGTGTAGAGGATAATGATGAACTGGTCAATGTGGATAATTGGGAAAAGAATAATGGGTATTGGAAATGGAACTGAAATTGAAAGTGAGATGATGATATAATTGTCACTTGGAAAGTAGTGGTACGACTAGATGGTTAGAGACTAGTTCTGTGGTGTCTTGCCAGAGGGTTTGTTGGTTGGGGTGTTGACCCCGGATTTGAGATATTGGGATGTTGATCCCGGATTTGTGATATTGGGATGTTGATCCCGGATTTGAGATATTGGGATGTTGATCCCGGATTGTGGTGGGGCCTGGCATCCAGAATTAGTTAATAACCAGGTACGACCCTAGCTTGTCCAGTGACGGGGCTCGGAAGATAAAATTGGTAATAAAAACTAATTAGTAATCTTTTGGTCTTGGCTTTGATGTGATTTAGTGAGATTCCTTTGACGTGTTGGTTGTGTTAGATTCCTTGATGCATTGTTTGGTTTAGATTCCTCTGTCGTGTTGTGTGTGTAGTTTCATCTGATCTGATGGTTGCATTACTTCGAAAGTTTTGCGGTTGAATATATCACTGTTTATCTTTCGTCGGTGAGCGCTTCGGACTCACCCCTCGCCTGCGGGGTTTCATCCCATAGGATGAGTTGTTTCATGTACAGGCTTGGTACATTCCAGACAGGCTGCAGCGTTTCCCTTGGACAGGCTTGGATCCATAGATTGCATGTGTCGCATACAGTGTTAGTGAGTTTAAGTCTTCCGCTGTGCATATTGTTATTGTTGTTGGGCCATTGGGCCAGTTTCATTATTATTGATGTTTTTGATGTTGGGCCGTAGGGCCATATTGTTGTTTATACCTTTGGGCTGTTGAGCCAGGGTTATGCTTTATACACTGTATGCTAGGCCTTGTTGGGCTGGGTTGTCACAGTTCCGGCTTGTGTTTACTGTGTATGGTAAATACGGGTCGGGGCGTCTCAAAAATGCTATTTTTGATGTATTAAGATTTATAATTAAAATTAGTTCACATCCCGTGCAATACACGGGCTAGAAATTTGGGTTTGGTTAGATCATAATTATAATATTTTATATTTTATAAGATTATTTATTTTAAAATAATAAATTAAAATGTAGTAAAACTTACCATATTTAAAATGACACAGAATATTGATATTTTTTTCCTGTAAAAGTTTAAAACATGATTTAATTAATTTCATAAAAGAATATAGGAAAAATAACGATGAAAATGCATAGAAAAATACAATCAATATAAATAAAAAAATTACACCCCTTAATGATTGTTGAGAAGATGTAATACACACTTGTGAATTGAAAAACTTTCAGATGAAATGTAGTTTTTTAAGAGAAGATGTATTTAGATAGGTAAAAGTTTATGGTCCACAGAAAACATGTTAAAAACTAATCTTATCATCTTATCACTATTTTTTAAAAAAATAATAATACAAAGAAGATGATCTTATCATCTTATCATTATTTTATTATTATTATTTAGAAAAAGTAAAGTTAATTATAAAATAATAACTAAAATAATTGTTAATACAAAAAAAACTAGTATTTGATATGATCACATGTCTTGTTTATATACTCTTAAACTTCCAGGTGTCTTCTCTTTAATCTCTCATGAGAAAATTCTCTCCTATATATATATATAATAGATAGATTATCTTACTAATTTTGTTTGTCCATCTTAAACTAATTCTCCCAAATTTATCTTATCGTACTAATAACAGTTCAAAATTCATAAATTGTATGATAGGACAAACCCATGGGTACTATTGTAAAAACAAGAGGGAGTGAGGTATGGCGTTCAAATCCCACATTGAACATGGGCTAATATATATTAGCGTACATGGGATATGATAGACTACATGATGCATGCAACAAGGTATTATTTTAAGATATGTAATATATCTCTGGAATCTTTTACCGAAGATTTTGCTTCTTGCTATCATGTATACTAGCTAGCTTCCTTTCCAATTTAGTGGTATTTAGCTTCAATTCTTTTCCAATGATTGTGATTTGTCACATTCCCTCTTCTCTTTATCCCTGAATGCATAAGCATGTAGTCTTGTAATATTTTTGTACAAGAAAATTCTAAAGGGACATTTTAGTTGCTGATTTTGGTGTAATTTCCTACCAAGGATCACGTTTTGATCCAATGCGGCCTCAGGTTGCAATGGGCCCTCATCCATTACTGGCCCATGGGCTTCATAAAACTGGATGCTTTTTGAGAGGGGGAAAATGTGGGTTCCAACTGAGTTGCTTTGATTTTATTTTTCTTTTCTTTATAGATATTATTCTTCTACCTATCTTTTTATTTACCAAAATGCTATTAGTGAATCTAATTTTTAAAATATTTATGATAATTATGATAATTCCACTGTATCTTATTTAAAAAAATAACATTAATAAAATTTCAAAAATTTATCACATTACCACCAAACCTAATTTATTTACGAAAATACCATTAATAAAACTTCAATAATTATCATATTGGAGGTTCAAGGAGAGAAGAAACCCAGCTCAACATCTTACAACATCTTTTAAACATTTTCTCCAATTTCTCACTTGTTGGTTGAAACAATTTTTTTGGCCCAACCAATGTACAATTCTTTAAGTTTGAAGAGAATTAAAAACTTGTTCTGAAACACATCCAAAGTCCCTGCATTTGTCTTTGTATTATTACTTCTTAAAACAAATTACTTGATATGAGGTGAAAGATAGATATTGGTTCATGTTTTAGACGCCTATTTTAAGTAACACTGTGTTGGTTGTCATCTAATTATAAGGTTCAACAACTAATTTATCTTTTACTTGTAATAATTGTTTAGCTTTGCAACGTTGGATATATATATTTAAGATGAATAATAAGTTGTCCTTAATGCTAAAACAAATTATACATGTACCAACAAGATCAAGCAGCTGAGACCCCTTATTGGATGCCTTACAAGTAGGTCAGCTCCGTTTCTTATGTAATTTAAATGGAAATATTGTCCTTACATTGTTTCATAGTCTGCAGCTGCAGCGAAGCGATATATCAACTCACTCGTAGTACACGAAGACGAAGTAGTCAGCTCCGTTTCTTATGTAATTTAAATAGAAATATTGTCCTGATTTAAAACTTAGATTATAGTGATTTAGTCATTTTTTTTTTGTATATCATCAACTGTTGGCGGCTGGTAGTAGAAAATATTTAATGAAGCCATGCACCCTTCTTCATAAACTTACCATCATTTTCATAGACTTGTTCCTTTATTGTATACCCTGGCCTCAAAGCTAAATCGGTAAACAACAAAAGTACTGGAAATTTATAGATTGAAGAATGTAAGTTCAAAGTAGCGAATGGTTATGGATTAGAATATAGTTCAAGAATTCTGATTAAAAAAAGAGAGAGAGACAATAGTTCAAGAACAATAAGCTTTATATAATATAAGATATTTTTTATTAAGACCATAAAGGGTTGATCAACATATGTTAAGTTGATAAAAAAATTAATTACCGGGACATCCCTCGCATACACAAGAGAAGATTTTAATTGCACAACTATATTTTCCTGTGCACCCACTGTCGTGACAAGGTTTGGCACAGTCGCTGTCTTTCCTACAATGAACAGTTTGTTTGACTCCCCAAGCCATCTCCTTGACACTGTCAGGACCAACATTAGTGTCACCGGCTTCCACCATTGAAGATGGCACACCTGGAGCAGCAAATACACTCATATTATTCATATAGTTTGACAAAACTTCAATGATTTCCAAATTTCCTTAGAAAATGTTTATGCATACATGTTGTAGTTACTGTGTAAAAAAGAAAGAAAAAAGAGAAAAAAAAAAAGACTCACAATATGCAACAATCAAAATTGTGGCAAAAAAGATAATCTTGCTAGATCTCTCCATTGTTTTTTGTTCTTTCCTTAGAAGAATCTCTAGCTTCTTTGATTAGATCTATTTGTTGTGTTATCATTTTATAGACAAAGAGATGTCCTTAAAGTCACATTGAGTAAAGAATGTAATTGAGATACAGAATATCTGAATGTAAGATTATTTACCATAACGGGTAACGGGGAATGGATTGTGATATAAAATATCTAGATCACTAACGTTATGTGATCCAGGGTTGTTAAACCCAGATTACGGTTGATCCAACCAAGCCACTGTGTCACGGTTTTTCTAATTAAATTATTGCCAAATTTGGGTTCAACCGAAAATTTACAAAGAAAATTTTGATCCCAGAAAAAGCTGCCGGGTCACAAATTTTTGGGTTTGACTGGCCCTGCCAGTACGGGTTTGAGAACACAGTATGATCTAATATGAATTGTAATGTTTGAAACAGTGAGATTTCCTACCAAACTTGACACATTGTGATTTCCTACTAAACTTATCTTATTAATTTTTAATTCAAAATATGAAATGCTATATATTTGATATATTAAAATTATCTTACTGATACCGATGTGGAGTTGGTCTAAGTGGTAAGCAACTTGGTTCTGCTTAAGCAAGGTCTCGGGTTAGAGTCCTTGTGTACGCAGAAAATCCCCATTGGGAGACTCACCCACCATATACCCAGGTGCGCGACGCGGGTCGACGGGATTAGTCGGGGCAAAACTCTGGATACCAGATGGGAAACCAAGAAAACAAAGAAAATTATCTTTCTAATTTTTTTTTCATCTTAAACTAGTTCTCTCAAATTTATATTATCCTACTACCATTGGTACTCTTGCAAAAATAAGAGAGGGTGAGGTTAAGGTATGGCGTTCAAATCCCACATCGAACATGGGCTAATATAGGCAATTTAGAAACTAAAAATTGGTTGCCATGGGCCAACACAGAAGCTGATCCAGGTGAAGCTAAATTTTAACTGCAGTTTGCGGATATAGCTGCAATGGGCCCCCGTCCATCAGAGGCCCATGGGCTTCATAAAGCTGAATGCTGTTTGAGAGAGGGAAATGTCGGCTCCAACCGAGTTGCTTTTAAGTTCAGCTAAATGGGCTACCTTTTTTTTTATTTGATAATTTTCACTTTTCAAAAAAAAAAAAACTCACACTTTGATTTTCTCTTATTTTTATTGTTTTTTCCAATCACCAAAATAGTCGGGCAAAAAAACTCACTCTGCTCTTTTCCTTTTTTTAATTTTCATCACTGATTCTGCAAGGTCTTAAATCCTTTTTACAAACTCACAATCTGCCCCTTATTATTATTATTATTATGACAACAGTCGAAATATTTAATGGAAAATTAAATAAAGGTTTGTAGCGGATGGTCATGGAATAGATTATAGTTCAAGAATTCTGATTAAAAAAGAGAGAGATAATAGTTCAAGAACAATAAGCTTTATATAATATAAGGAAATTTTTTTTTATTAAGGCCATAAAGATTGATCACATAAGTTAATTAGATTCAATAATTAATTACTGTGACATTCACTGCAATAACAAGTGTAGATGCCTGCACACTTAAATCCTGTGCACCCACGGTCATGGCAAGGTTTGGCACAGTCGTTGTCAAAATGACAACGAGGGGGAGGTTTGGGACAGTCGTTGTCATTTTGACAACGAGGGGGTTGTTTGACTGCCCAAGCCATCTCCTTTGCACTAGCCCCGTTAGCTTCAATGACGCCAGGACCAACATTAGTGTCACCGGCTTCCACCATTGAAGATGGCACACCTGAAGCAGCAAAATCACTCATATTATTTATTCAAATAGTTGACAAACATTAATAATTTCTATATGTTGTACTGTGTAAAAAAAAATTTAAAAAAGAGAGAAAAAAGAGACTCACAATGTGCAACAATCAAAATTGTGGCAAAAAAGACTATCTTGCAAGATCTCTCCATTATTTTTTGAACTTTCGGTACAAGAGTCTCTAGCTTCTTTGATTAGATCTATTTGTTTCTGAATGTTATCATTTTATAGACAAGGAGATGTCCTCAAAGTCATACTAAGCAAAGAATGAAGTTGAGATAAGGAATATCTGAATGCAAGATTATCTACAGGCAATGGATTGTGATATAAAATATTTAGACAAACAAGGAAATGTTACCTTAAGGGTTTTCCCTTCCCTTATTAGGGCTTATTTATTTTTTCAATTTACCTTAAGAGTTCCCCTTTCCCTTCTTAGGGTTTATATATTTTCCTAATTAATTGTGTATTATTTAGGAAGTAAATCTTCATTATACATACTTAAATAATTTAATTATTCCTAATATAATCAAATTTATAATTAATTTCACAACTAATTAAACTTTGTGAACCCACTATTTATGTTAATAAAATTTTCTCAAGGGTTTCTACTTTATTTTTTAGGGTTTATTTATTTTTCCAATTTACTTTAAGGGTTCTCCCTTCCCCTCTTAGGATTTATATATTTTCTTAATTAATGCTTATTATTTAGGAAGTAAATTTGGACATTCATTATACATACTTAAATAGTTTAATTATTTTTAATATAATCAAATCTATAATTAATTTCACAATTAATTAAATTTGGGGAGTCCCCCATAAAATTCGTGAACATGGAGCTTAATATCTATGGTTTAAATATTTTCCTTAGAGAAAACCTTGCAATAAGTAAGAATTGGTTTGATCCAATTGCGGCCTCAGGTTGCAATGGCCCCTCGTCCATCTCTGGCCCAATGGGCTCTCGTCCAACCGGGTTGCTTACTTTCAGCTAAATGGGCTACTATACTTAATTTTTGCTTTGGACAGGGGTTGTAATTGTAGATCTTACTCGTAATCTCTATTAAATCAATAGAAGAGTGCAAGTTTACTTCATGGTGGCGGTAATTAATTGTTTATTTATTTATTTTTTTTGTCGAAAAAAAAGGCATCAGTGGTGTCATCATCGTCCCGTCGGTCCAGGCCCCGGTCAATACCGGTTACATCCTGGCATTAGACCCTCCTTATAGGAGAGACCGCCCAACCGGGACACCAGTGGACACGCTCACCTGCTACGCGTCATAATATCAGGGAATCACCGGGCTCAACGGTCAATCTAGCTGATAAATTAGCATTTCTAAAAAATGAAAGTAATGTTGCAGCTTCGAAATATACTATTGGCATTGGTTATTGTGGGAAAAACCCTATGGTCCTTTTTTTTTTTAATTGTCTTGCATCCGTATCTCAACAATTTTTATTTGAAAAAAAAAATGTATGCCACCAAATATTGTTAATAACCATAAAAATTGGGATCTAGTCCTAGAATTTTGAATACCCAAGTAAATAACTATCCCATAAACGTATTTTAGCAAATTAAATTTCGGTGCACATAATGCAATAGTCACGTAATTACAACTTCAGGTTATTCCGGTTCAAAAATCTATCAATGTTTATTGCATAGACTCATAAGTCATAAGTCATTATTTGAGTTAGTTATAATACACATTATAATACTCATTTTATAAAAAAGAATATAAATCACTAAATATTAGATGGTGCTTAACTAGTAACAAACAATTTTATACTTATTGCTGGTATTTCTAGATTTGAACAAGTGGTATGACAATCTTTTTAATTAGAATTTGTTCCTTATAGGAAAACATTTGCGAGCAAGTACATTGTTTATCTTGAGTTGTAATTTTCACATGTTTACTTTAATTAGTTTATATGGAGTTTGGAATATATGTTGTGACTACCATATTGACTATTGTTGTTACACTTGTCATTTTATGAAAGTGATTGACCCTCTTTAATTAATTGAATGAAAAGCCCACCGGGAGTCCTATAACTTATTTCTAAATCCCATTTGAGTCCTATAACTCTTAAACGATCTATTGGAGTCCTATAATATTCCAAAACATCACCAAAGAGGTCCCCGTCCATCTTTCCGTCAACTTCTGCTGTTATGTATGACATGTAATGGTCCACGTCAGAGCCACCTAAGAAGTGACAGGGATAATGTGCCACGTATTCTGCCACGTCGGATTTGGGGGGGAAGTTTGGCGCCAAAAAGTTCAACTTTCTTCCCCCCTTTTCTTAATGGCTCCCGCCATTGTTGGTGCCATTCCCGCCCCCTGCAGCACCTCCCCCATTAAAAGGCAGCACCTCCAGCTGCAAATCCACACAATTCCTCTCCATCATTCACCAAATTCCTCTCTACCCATTCACCCATTCCTCTCTACCAGCAAGCCATTCCATCACTCAACCTCCCCACCCATTCACGCCAAAATCAAACAATCAAACAACTATTGCATTCAAACTCAGAACCATCCAAAAGAAATACAACAAGGATGAACACAACAAGGATGAACTGCTTTTGTGGACTACCTGCATGTGAGAGAATTTCAAGGACACCACATAATCGTGGGAGGAGATTCGAGGCTTGTGAAGCTGGCATCTGCACCTACTTCTGTTGGACAGATCCGCCAACTCGTGAAGGGGTAACTGAGATGGTTCCAAACTTGCTCCGTAGGGTTCATGCCTTGGAGCAACAAATTAGAGGGTTGACAAACCAACTTGGAGAATTGGAGGCAGATAATACATTGTTGAAGGCTGAGAATGCTGGGTTGGAGGAAGAAAATCAAAGGCTCAGGGCTCGCAATTCTGAGTTGGAAGGGGAGAAAGAAAGGCTGAAGAAATGGATATATGCATTATGTGCTATCTTATTTGTGTTCTTGGCATGTGCTGCATTAAATGGCCAGGAGTAGTGTCCTCCAATAGTGGCCTAGCAGTGTGCCCTAGAGTAGGAGTAGTGTCCTAGAGTTGTGTCCTAGTAGAATTGTAATGGTATCCTAGTAGAATGCCAATGAATGTGTCTCGGTAGAATGGTAATGAATGTGTCCTAGTCTGTAAGGTAATGTCTTCTCTGTTATGTGTTACTATAATGAAATGAAAAGCTTCAATGTATGAAGTTCTATCAGTTGTAATGGAATCATGAAGCTCTATCCCTTATATTTGAATTGAGAATGCATCTGTGTTGGCTTATATGCGAAAGTGCAATCAATTTATTTTGGCAAGAAGAATAGGATAAGAGGATGAAACAAAAGCGTGGGCAGAATCTGAAAAAGAGTAGGCAACCATCAAGGCCAAGATCACAGCAAGACTAAAAATTGCAAAATAGGCAGAATCTGACATTGGAAGACACATGAAATAAAAGTAGATAGAATAAACAGAAGTTGATCCACATTGCAAGAGTTCAATATCACAAAGTGATCACACAAAATATAGCCATAACCATTGTACGCAGGCATTAAAGCAATATAATTACGGCTTACAGTAAATAGATATTGCTCTGCAGCATTGCTCAACTTCTGCCAAAATAAATATGGTTTCTTCCTGACCTATTACATAGCACATAGCTTCATTCACCCTTAAGTCATTCTTGAAGTTGATCCTTCACCTTGACTTCCACCTTGTTGTTGCTGATCCATAGTTCTTGTGCCCCTCATTGTAGCATTTCTCCTCCTTTGTAACTCTTGTGGTGTGATCACTTCTCGGGAAGCATGCGGTGCAGGGATGTTGCACATGGGAATGGATGTATTCTCCAAACTTGCACTTCCTATCACCCTCTGACTTCGTGAACCAGGCTGAAAATTACAAAATGAATTGAAACTATTTGATTGAAAACTTTCAAAGCCACTCATATGCAAATGTACAGAGCAATAAAACTGGGTTTGAGCATTGGTACAAAGTTATTGTGATTGATTACTCACATTCAGAATTGCTTGTCCAGTTTATTGATCTACAAAAACTCCATATCTTGCATTATCTTCATTTGGCCTTCTCTTTTTAGCAGCACTTTGGACCTGCAAAGAATTTACATATTTCTTTGTTACATGCTAACATTTGATCACATAAAAATGAATGACATAATTTTAACTTACAGGCAACTTTTGAGGTCTGCGTGCAGGTCTTGGTTGTGTGAAATTGGGATTATCTTTGTGTTTGCATGTCTTGCGGTTATGGCCTTCCTCAAAACAAATTTGGCAGACTTGAAGTTTTCCCTTTCTGCTGACTTTGCGTCCTTTTTCAGCAGCATCATTATTTTCTTCAATGGCTTTACCTTTCTTTCCCTTCTTCTTTCGCTCATGTTCCTCCTTCCTTCTTTTTGTCTGTGGTCTTCCAGCAAACTTCATGTGAGATGGAGGCTGTGTTTCTGGCCTTCCCAATGACGGCCAGAACTCACAGCTTGGAACACCCGCCATATGCTTCTTATATGCCTTAAGATACTTCTCTTTCCCGTACCAATCTGACAGATGATCCTCCACCCTTCCATTCAATCCATAAATTGCCACAATAGCATGACAACATGGGATTCCTGTCATGTCCCACTTTCTGCAAACACAAGTTCGCTTCCTCAAATCACCAACAATCTTCTGCCTCCTGTGTTCGACTTCATACTGAGAGCCGCTGATGAACAGCAGTAGGCAATTGTTGGCCTCATGCATGTTTTCATTAATTTTCTTTCGGATTCCGGTACCAAAATCACCACGCCAACCTTCGCCACTACTCAGATTTTGTTGGAAACCTTGCATCACCATTGTCCTAATGTCCTCAAGCATTGAGTATATTGATTTGCAGCGAGCCTCCACAATCTTCCCATTGAACGCTTCGCATAGATTGTTATCAATGATGTCACATTTTATCTCTGTAGAGAAGAATGCCCTACACCAAAACTTAGGGTTGATTTTGATAAGGTCATTGTATGCCTCTTCACTCTCCAGGAAAAGCTCATTCATATTGGCTCCAAACTCTGCCACATTGTACGATTTTGCACACCTCCAAAAAGTTTGTTGCAAAACTCGTCCACTGTGTTTCTTCCTCCAATTAGCATAAATATGCCTTGCACAAAGTCTGTGCTCGGCATTAGGCAGATAAGATGCAACACTGGACAAGATTGCCTATATAAAACATTAAACACTACTTAGACAATAGGAAACAACAAGCAAAACATAACAAAGGCACCACATACATATTGCAGTAAAGGCATACCTTATGTTGGTCTGATATAATAGCCCAACCTTTGCCTCCATCAGCAATCCCAAGATCCTGAACAAGTGTTTGCAGGAACCATCCCCAGGTCTCATTGCTTTCAGAAGTCACAACTGCCCATGCAACAGGAAACATTTGATTGTTTCCATCCCTTCCAATTGCTGTTAATAGTTGACCCTTTATAACACCCTTGAAGAAACAACCATCTATGCCGATTATTTGCCTACATCCTGCTAAAAACCCCAACTTGCAACTCTGGAACCCAATGTACATCTTGTCAAAAATTGGCAGTGGGTTTTGACCAATTGCTGGTCTCACATCTACCATAAACACCCTGCTTCCTGGATTAGCAATGACACAAGCCTCTGCATAATCATGCAATCTGCTGTATTCAGCTTTGCAATTCATCAATAGATTCACCATTGCAAAATTCCTAGCTCTTGTAATCTTGCTAGGTGGGGCATCAACATTGAGGGATTCCTTCACCAACATCCGCAAAGCAGGGATAGAAAGCATTGGCAAAGCTCGCATTTTGCTGAAGAACCTAGTAGCAATCCACTTGTAATGTGCTCGCTTATTCTTGAAAGTGCTAATACATGATGTGTGTTTGAGGAAAGAGTCCTTCACCTGATAACACTTCAGCCTTTTGTCGAACATAGCATGCATTCTCCAAGCGCAATGATCAACTTTACACCTCACCCTAACAGCCTCCCTGCAATTCTTCTTATACTTCAAAGGCCGTTGGGTTTTTACTGAGTAATCACTAACTGCAGCTCTTAAATCCTCAATCTTCAGGTAGATGACGCCTTCATCAAAATGAGGGGTGGGTGCTATTGTGTCTGCAGTTTTACACCTGCTTCTATGTCTTCTTGCTACCTCACCTTCAGATTCTTCTGTGTCATCGAAGCTGAAGTCATCATCTGACTCAATGTAATCTGTGTCATACCCTTCATTATTTGCTTCCTCAGCCTCTGGAATAGCAACTCTCTTCCCTTTATCACCACTCTGCCCACCTTTCCACTTAGAGCTCCTCAGATTGTAACGTGCAGCTCTAGCCTCTACAATTTCTTCATCAGATGCATCAGATGGATTAATATCAGAATCAACATCTGCTCCATCAGCCTCATTCTGACATCTTTCATCTTCTGCTGGTATAGGATCAGATGGTTCTTCAGCTTCTTCTTCACCTTCGTCTTCTTCTTCACCTTCATCTTCTTCTCCACAACCATTATCTTCTTCTTCATGTTCGTAATTAGGATCATAATCTGGATCAAATGCTTCACCAATGGATTCTGGATCCATTGCCACATTGGTAAAAGATATCCAATCAACATTAGGAGCTCTCCTCTCAGTTATCCAACCTAGATCAACCACTTCAGAATGGTTCTGCCTATTTCTTCTAGCAGCAGCCCGACTGGATTCTCCACCTTCAGTCTGTCGATTTCTTCTAGCAGTAGCCCAACTGAATTCTCCACCTTCATTCACAGAATGTTGGGTGAACACAGCATGCCCAACTTCATTCACAGACTGTTGGGTCAATATTGGATGTCCATCATCTTGATCCTCAGCCCTTCCATTATTTTCATTGCCTCCACCTCCAGCTTCATCGCCAACATTTAGCTCCACATTCGCATCTTGCACTTGCTGATTCTCCATATTCTCTGTCCTACCATTCACATTCGCATTTTCTAATTCTGGCACCTCATTCCCTCCATCTATAATGAGATCATCTACCTCCAAGTCCTTTACGACAATGCCATCCTCATTCTGCATTGCCTCATCTAATACTACAGCCTCTTCTCCATTTCCTACAATATCCTCAATTGGAATCTGAGCAGCAATTAGTTGCAAGACTTCCTCTGGAACCTGCACTGCAATGACACCTTCATCTGCATGATCAATACCTCCTCCCCCAGCTACCACATTTGCATATCTAAGGGCTGTGTTCGCATTTGGGACAATGCCCTCATTTGTTGCTTCTCCAAGTGCGCCCTGGTGAAAGATGACAAAGAATATGTCTTGCTTCTCTAACATGGATGTTATATCCAAGATGCAGCCATCACTCTCTTCAACCAACTTCAGCGTATTGGAACCACAAGGACCATAAGCATACCCTGTTGGATTCAGCACACCAACCTCATCAGCCCAATCTTTAATCGACCAGTAGTTGAATCTGTCTTCATCAATCTCAGTGGAAACCCGAAACCCTCCATCATACAGAAGCTCATCTTGAACAATTAGGACACCACCGTAGAACACATGAACCAAACCCTTCCTGTAACAACAACAAAAACCCTAAGTAAACACAGAATTACCCCCACCATAGGGGACCACAAATAAACATGCATGTCAGCTCTTGAAGATGAAACCCTAACTATAGTCGAACCCCTACATACCTAGCCCATGCCCAAAATTACCTAAATGCCCAGTGAATACCACATAATTTCACTCAAAACACACTTCACAATCCAGTAAATATAACAACATATCTGCATTACCATTCATCACTAATTCCATTGCAATAGTTAACTGCATGTTTTAGGGTTTTGGCCACGTATTAACGAGAAAGAAATAACTCACCTCATCTTCTTGTTGTCGTCGATCGGCCTTCTTAAGCTCTTCAAATGGTTGCTTCGTTCAAACCCAGCGTAGCCATCTCCTTTTCTTTCGTTGCTGGGTTGAGGTTAGGGTTGGAGTTGTAGTCGGAATCGGGGTTGGGGTTATGGCGTTGGAAGAAGGAAGGAGAAGGAAGCAGAAGGGAGAAAGAAGATGGAAGAAGGGAATGGTGGTTCACGGGTGGGTTGAAGGAGAGAATGTGATTGGGGGTAGTTGAAAAGGTGAGTAATTAACACTAATCAGTATTTAATTTTTGCTAACTGTCTTAACTAACGGTTAATCAAACGAGATTTCAAATTTCGAATTTTGTTTTCCCTTTTTTTTTAATTTTTCATTTATGTAATTTCCACATACTGCTGTTAACGGCCACGTCAGCCAAAAAATGACGGAAAGATGGACGGGGACCTCTTTGGTGATGTTTTGGAATATTATAGGACTCCAATAGATCGTTTAAGAGTTATAGGACTCAAATGGGATTTGGAAATAAGTTATAGGACTCCCGGTGGGCTTTTCCCGACTCCCACTGCTATCCTTACTCTAATTTTCTTCTATTTCTAAGTGATTGCAGGTTCGATTCTAGCTGCCATTTCTGCATTTTTTCTTCAAATCTATCTTCTACTTCTAGTGTTTTCTTCTACTTCTAAGTGATTGCTCTGATTAGTTCACGCCATTTTTGTTGAGATTCTTTATGGGGAAGAAATAAGAAAGAGCCAGTAGTGTTTTGTTTTGAGCTGAAACTTGAGTTTATTCTTTCTTAGTCTATTACTCCATTTCTCATTAATGGCACTTGTAGGGGCCTTTTTTCTCTACTTGTTTATTCAAGCGGCAGGGAGGGCTGGACAAGCTGAAGATACAAATACTGACGGTTTTTCAATAGAGTTGTATGACAGATTTAGTGAATCATCTGCAACGAAAAGATGCCATGTAGGTGGCAGTTCTCACCAACCTCCTCTCTCGTAACACCTCTGCACTTCATTTGGAGAGCTTCAGTGCGGACATAGACACCTCATCTATGGTTAGGGTTGCAGTTGGAACGCCTCCATTTTATATGGAGATGTTGGTTGACAGTGGCAGCGACTTCACTTGGCTCTAGTGCCAACCTTGCTCAGAACTTCAGGTTCACACTGATTTGTTCGAGGATCAAAAACTAAATATTGATATAGCATTTCAATAATCTCTTGATCCAGCTGCTTATTTTCTCCCCCTGATGTTGGGTAAACACTTTCATCAAATTAATAATAAGCAAATCTTGCTGCAAATAAATCTCCAATCTCTAGTCATTGGTTTCAATTATTTTGTAACTGATGGAGATTCATATCCAACATATATTCCCAATCTTCTTTAAAAACCAATTTTACTATACTGTGATGGAGAAATTGGCATATATACAACCAATAGTCCGAAGATGGGAGATATTAGGTTCGTGACCATGAATAATTGAATGGGAGAGAGCTTATGATAATTTGTTGGCATGATTCGCATAATGGTTGCTAGATGCAAAATAGCATGTCCCCAAGTAATAATGAGGAGTTTGCATCTCATCAATAATGACCTTGCAATCAATTAGAAAAGTTTGATAAACGGTTCTACTAGACCGTTTTCGGTATGAACATAACTGCAGGATGTTCAACCGTAAATTCAAAAGACATACTGGAACCGAATTCACCAGCATTATCAAGTGTGCTCACAATTTGATTAACTATGATAATAAGCGCGCAAATGCCAAATTGCATGAAGACAAGAAGCACACACATGGGGACCATCTAGTTGATGCATCGATTAAAACCATAAAATAACTAAATGGTCCAAATAACAGATGTATATATCCACAAATTCTTTCCAAAGAATGCTGGTGATTCTAGGCCAATCTCATCATATGCAGGCTGAATAATTAATTTTCTTGTAAGCAAGCAAGCACATGGAAATTTATTAAATTGGAAAAACTTTTGGTTTTTCTATGAGCAACTAAATGAATTTTCAATAATTCAATGCATCATTATTGATCCGGGATGGCCCAACCGGTCATGCCAAATAATAAATCCATCAGCCAACTTCTAGTTGGTGCCAGCTTCGGGCTGTGCAAACTATATATTAAATAACTTGGGAAAAATTATTTGCCAGCTGTAGGCTGGTACCAGCTTCAGACTGTTATATGCGAATTTCAGGCTACTATGTATCAGTTTTAAATCACTTTGTGCCACTCATAATTGATGACAGAAAAATCAAAGTGATTGAACAATTATTAATGTGACGGCAAACCTTTTCAAAAAGCAAAATTGTAAAAGCTTTGGAATTTTGTGAAAAATAATTCACATTTCTAATCACCGAAATTTCTCTTGGATCTTTCCGGAGACAGAAAAAAAAGGGTCCACATTTGAAAAACAGACGTCTTGCTTTCTAAGCTTAGAGTATAAGAAGAGAGGAGAGTTATGTGGTGGAAACAGAATGACTCAAAAAAACACAACGAGATAAAGATGCCTTCCCCAACTACTGTCTTCTTTGTTGAGGGTGCCTCTCTTGGAAGGAAGAATAGGTTAGCATATAGTATGGTGAATGAGCAACAAGAGAAATTACCGATTGAGCTCGCAAGAATTCCTCGTTTGGTTTTTGTTGATGAGCTTTATTCTTCTAGGTTCTTTGTAACTCCTATGGAAGAAACTTTCTTCCTAGAGGACCAAGGTTAACTTAAGGGTTTCTTTTTATGACTCAGCTAATTCTATTATGTTTTTCATTTCTGAAAGACTTCAGGAATTTCAGTAGAGCCTTCTTGTCAATTTCTGAATCAAAGTAGTTATTATCAAGTTTCCATGATGGCTAGGAGTGTCCCTAGAGTGTCTGGGTTATCGTCTACATGGCCTAAGGTTCGACTGCTAATATGGAATTGCAGGGGAGTAGCCAGACAATCCCAAGATTTCATGCGTACCTTAAGGGATCTGAAGAATCAGTACAAACCTAACATGGTACTAATTACCGAAACCTTGTGGCAACCTGAAGAAAATCATGGAGTCATTCCACTCCGTTTTCCTCCAACAAATTGGTTTGAGCTTCCTGATGAAAAAAACATGGGTGGTATGTGGTTCTCTTGGAACGAGAGTGTCAACAATGAAGCTCAAAGTTTTAGAGTCAATATTGTACCCAATAGATAATAAATATATAAATAATTATTTAAACTTTTCTATGAGAATAATTCCTCTATGTGAATATTCTCCTGTAATGGATCTATTTATGCAATAATATAAATATGCATGTTTTTCCTTAACCTTGCCATTATTATAACCAAAACAGTCATAGTAATTAGAATGGATTCTTTTACATCCATATCCACGTCCGCAACCATGACCAAAATTATAATTATACAGTCGCATTCGCTTCAGGGAACAAAGTCAATTGGACGGAATTCATAATAGCTCGCTATTTTTTTTCTGCCACAATGAGGCATGAAATTAGATTCATAACTTTTTTGCGAATTCTTTTCCACCATATTGCTACTGCAGGAGCACATTTGATGTAAGAAAAGTGGAGATTTTTTTTGGTATACGCTTCAGCGATATTTTCTCCATACAATTTCTTCTGAGGACTTATTTGAAACATAACAGAATTGTATTTGTGCACAGGTTTAAAATCTTGCAACCTCAGTTGCATTTATGCATAACGAGCTTTTGGAAGAATGACTATCTTCTGGTGGTCATACTTTTTTTTTAAATTCTTTTGAAGATCTGCAAGATCTTAGACAATAAAATATTCAGTCTTTAGACTATCAAATAAAATTATAACTTCCGCCTTCATTTCCTTCCTTAATGGTATCTCTCGGACCATTAGTATGTAAATGCATTTCAACATCTAGTACTCATGACAATTAATTTCTTCTGGAAATGTCAAAAGGCCTCAAATTCAAGTTTTATAATATTGGCCATTATAGCAGTGACAAAATAATAAGATAGATAAGAATAAAGAGTAGTACAATGATAATATAGAATATATAGTATATACGCCTACTCGATAAATCTTTCAGCAATATTAGTAGACTAATAATATAAAATATAATATATATATATATATATATGTATATGCTTACTCGATAAATCTTTCAGCAATATAAGTACTATATATATATATATATATATAATAAAAGTTGTAATAAGAAAAGTTGTAGAAATAATTACCTTAGTAGGGCAGAGACTCGTGCTGATAACGTATTATAAAAGTAGGGCCACACTTATGGACCCAGAACATAATTGAGGAGTGGGCCATTTCTTAATCCTGGTGGCTTCAGCAACAAAGCCAGTAGAGGCTGATAATATCCCCAAGACCCCCATCACACTGCACAATACCACCGCCTATCCCTCCATTAATAATAATTATTCAGAGTTGAGTTTCAATGGCTTTGCTGGCTAAGAAGATTATTTCATTCCAATAGCAACCACAGTAGTAGTAGTATAGCAAGGAAAGTGCAGCTTTTAGGCAAAGCGTAAAGTTGGTGGAGCAGAGTAGAGGAGTTCAATTGCCTCATAAACTCATGCATTACTTATTCTGCCAATTTATATTAATTTACAAAAGATGTTAGGTAGTTTGGTGTGCATGACATTCACATTTCTTTATAACAAAATAGTCTTAATAGAACTACCTCATATTATATATTTTTTTCTTGGTTCTTGAACAATAATTTCATCCATGACACGTTTTGCTACTTTAATTAACTTTCAGCTCAAACAAATTAAGTCTTACTAGTGTCCGAACCATTTGTATAATTTAATTTCTATTTAGTAATGTAATGTATATGAATATACCACCAGGGGTGGTGGCCCAGTGGTAAAGCCTTTAGCCTGCCATCTCTAGGGCTCGGGTTCGAGTCCCGACGCTTCTAGTCAAGCCCCATAATAGTGTGATGTGGCCGAATATGGCCTTCCACACTGTGGGGTGGTGGCCGTTGAGCCCGGGGTCTCTCCGACACTATGACGCATAGTAGGCGAGGGTGTCCGCTGGTGCCCCGGTGGGCGATCTCTCCTATGAGGAGGGTCTAATGCCAGGATATAACCGGTATTGACTGGGGTCTGGACAGACGGGGCGATGATGACACCACTGATGCCTTTTTTTTCGTCAAAAAAATGTAATGTATATGAATATGATAGTTATATTAATGTTATGACTGTAGTTTCATGAAAATTAAAATTTTAAATTGTTAACATGGACTTAGCATGATATACTTTACTTGTTAAGTCTTCCCTGTAACTATGGAGACTCAAGGAGGGGACGGGAGGATGTTTCATGGTCTGGACTATAAATAGAGCAACCAATTGAAAGGGGAAGAAAACAATTGACGATATTTTAAATTTTTAACACATCAGGATATTCCAAAGATACACATGCACCAAACCAAACAGTATTACATAAAGGAATGTTAAACCATGAATATGATCACACATCAGAATCGTTATTTTAGTATACAATTTATAAAGACAAATAAAAATAAAATATTAATTATGTAGTCTTTCAATTACGTAAACTAAAATTTTCTTTTTTTTTTCAGAGAACATAAAGAACTAAGATTTTCAATTCGTCATTTGTAATTGCCATGATTGATATAATGTCCATCTTTTCGGGGAAGATAATAGGACCCTGATTTTACGATTAAGAAGCTCTTTGAGTTTATTTTTGATAATTTTTCTAGTAGGTATACAATGGTACATGTAATTAGGACTGCAAATAGTGCAGCAGTACAAATTATAGCCTTCAAGAAATACATGTGGGTCATGGTGGTTTTCTCCAACCACAACATTTTGTTGATGTAATTACTAAAAAAATGACTTAATGAAATGAAATGATTAGAAGTACAAAAAAAACAAACTAAATGCGACTAACGTGAAGTTTTGGAAATATGAATTAAACTCTCTTAAGGAAAACCTTACCCTTAACAAGCACTAGGAGTGAATGATATTTGACCATTCAATGTGTTAATGATGATTAAAGAATATTTTTGTTGTATATTTCCAATGATGGAAAATGAAAAAGTGGAGGGTAACAAGGCAAGGCACCATGTATACATCCCGTCCATGGTGATGAAGATATTTTTAGACATGGGTGGGAGGACCAGGCCACCATCAAAATGCAGAGTAATGATGTAGCATACCTCAAATGGGTGAACCGGTAGAACACGAGGAATGCTAGCGGTCTGAGCAAGATATGCATCTCTCAAGGCTTTATAGGTTGTCTGTGGCAACGTCGTCAGAGTCGTTCCAGTGTCGAGTATAACACCTCCTTTTCCTTTCCTCAAATTGAAGACATCTTCAGATATGGGCATTCTGATGCCACCAACTCCAATACTTAGTAATCCAACATAATAGAACGTGGGCACTTTCCCATTGTGGATCATGGGAATCCAAAAATTGCCCGGTGCAATTGCTTTCCGCCCAACGTTATCCACCCGGGAGAAGGGTTTGCCGAGGTTGCAAGACAGTAGCTAAGGACTCCACCTATAAGAGTACTAATCTGATTTATGATGGACACCCGACCTCGTCCTAAACCAAGTATTCCTCCGTAGTTAGCCGCAACTTCCATCACATTCGAATGTCCACAACCAAACACGAACCTGTAGATGACACCATTACCCACCATAACTGAATCTTGAACTAGATTTCTTTCCGTTAAGGACCCGTCACCGTATAGGTGCATTGGTCTTCATACCACCCTCTGTATTGTTTGTAAAAAAAATCACAATATGCACCACCGTATCTAACACTGTGAAATGTGGAGGAGCTCTTAGGGTCGAATATTGGCCCCGGTTGTGGATAGCAACGTCAAAAGGTGATTCATTTGCAAAATTTGATAAATCAATTGCCAGACACATTTGTTGATCTAAACAGAGTGACCAAATCTTATATAGCAGTTGCAGATGCTCCTATTTAAATTGATATTCCTGGAGAACAATTAAAGAGTGCAAATGAATCTAGAGCATGCCAGAAGCATGGAATATCACTCGGTTCCGAAGATAAAAATTCTTGATAAAAAAAGGAGCAAAGATACAAGATGGCCCCAGCGAGAAAATAAAACCTCCGGTAGAGGTTTAAATTGAAAGTCCTCAAGAAGAGAAAAATCCTCCAGAAGAGGTTCCTGACACAATTGATAAAGTTCCAGAAGTAACTCAGGTACCTGAAATAAATGAAAATGATGAGATCTCATTCAATTATACTATGTCATGAACAAAAATGGAACTGACGTGAAATAACCGTCGACGAAATTTTTGCATATAATTCAACGCTAAATATTATGAAAGAAAATGAGGATCAAAACCTACATCTAATGATGAATGTAGGTGAAAAAATAATTGGCAAAAGATAAAATACACAATTAAGGCTGAGTTAAACTCGTTTATGAAGCGAGAAGTTTTGGGCCTATAGTCCCTACACCTGATGGTGTAAAATTAGTCGGTAATGAATGGGTATTTGTGCAAAAATGAAATGAAATGAGATATAAAGCACGGCTAGTCTCACAAGGTTTTACCCATCGACCTAGTATTTGATTGTGAGGAGACATACTCCCTTGTGGTGGATGCAATTATTTTCCAGTGTTTAATAAGTCTGGCAGTACATGAAAAACTATAAATGCATCTAATGGATGCGGTTACAGCCTATTTTTATGGATCCATAAGTCATGACATATACATGAGAATCCCTGAAGGATTCAAGTTGCTTGAAGTAATTAAATCCCGGGTTATATACTCAATTAAACTAAATTGATCTTTATATAGATTAAACGAATTTGTGTATATGTAGTAATAATTTTTGCATATATTTGTTAAATATATTGTGTGTTTTATTCAAGTGGTGTATGCGTGAATTTATTATTATCGTTGTTTATGTTAATGGTTTATATACTATTGTTGTGATATTATTGGAACTCCTGAAGAAGTTTCCAAATGCCGTGTTATATTTCAAGAAAGAATTTGAGAAGAAAAATCTCATAAAAGAATTAGATTGGTCCTGAAGTATCCTATCAAAATATAATTTATCTTGCTAGTAAGATAAAACCTGAAGCTTTCGATATAAACTTATTAGCAAGATATAACATTGCCCTAATGCGTCTATATTGGAATATATATTCTATTATCTTTGGGATATAATGGGGGTGAAATTATTTTAACCTTGTGAGTCTAAAGAGAATATAGTTGGTTTTGCAGATACAGGTCATTTATTTGATCCACATAAAGCACAGACGCACATATGCTACTTCTTTACACATGAAGCTACTATATCATGGCGACCACAAAAACAAGATAGCGAGGAAGATATTCTAACAACAAATGAAAATAATGCTGCCTGCATTAAAGGAGTGGCGCATCAAAAGTGATCAGACAAAGCATATGCCACCAAAGGTTGACAAAGAAGATTAACATGGGATGACTTCGAGATATCAAGGGAGGTCAAAATGAGGGGGAGTAGAATACGTACTGCAATCTTTTTTTCTTCACCTAGTTTTTATCCCACAGGATTTTTCTTGGTAAGGTTTTTAATGAGAGAGTTCTCCCTAAGCGTATTCTGCCCAATACACAATGACATTCAAGGAGAAGTGTTATAAAAAAATGTGAATGTCATGCCCACCAAACCACCAAACATCTTTTGTAAATTAATATAAAGTGGCAGAATAAGTAATGCATGAGTTTATGAGGCAATTGAACTCCTCCACTTTGCTCCACCAACTTTACGCTTTGCCTGAAATTTGCACTTTCCTTTTTGTGTTTCTTTCTTCTTCATATATGCTATACTACTACTACTGTGGTTGCTACTGGAATGAAATAATCCTCTTAGCCAACAAAGCCAATGAAACTCTACTCTGAATAATTATTATTAATGGAGGGATAGGCGTTGGTATTGTGCAGTGTGATGGGGGTTTTGGGGATATTATCAGCCTCTACTGGCTTTTCTACTGAAGCCACCAGGATTAAGAAATGGCCCACTCCTCAATTATGTTCTGGGTCCATAAGTGTGGCCCTACTTTTATAACACATTTAAGTTTGATCACATATATAATTCAACCATAAGACAATCAACTGGTGGTGGGACAATCCCAACAAATACATACGAAAGCAGTGGTGGAGCAAGCAAAATTCTTGCACCCTCTACTCTGACAAGGTTTGGCACATCGACCGGCTGTCTTACATCTAATAATTTGATCGACTCCCCAAGCACTCGTCTCCTTTGCAGTAGTCTCGGCTCCTTTTGCTCCACCAAGCCCAATATGTTAGATAATTAATATGAACAATCATAATAATTGGAATCAAGAGATGATAATTGATCCCTAATTGAACCAATAACATAATATGCCCATTAGATTATAAAACTAATTGTCTCCCACTAATAACATAAGGTTGAAGATATACCTGGTAAATCGATCATGTTGTCTTCTAAATTCTCTTAATCTTCTCTTGATTTGTCTTGATGCCTTCATGAGGAATAGATTTCTCTCTTTCTTGCCTTTGTCTATCTTTCGAATGTTTGCCAGATGGTGTAACAGAACATTAAGCGACTGGAGAGAGAGGACCTATTCTATAATATTGTATTTATACACCCCATCAAGTATTTATTAAAAACCCCTAATAGTTGACCAATAGAATTTTGCCACGTTATTAAATAAAAACTAATATTATATGTGCCACATAAAAGAAAATATTCTTACACAACATTGTCATCTTGGTTGGAAATCACAAATGTCTCTATCATAATAATAATAATAATAATAATAATAATAATAATAATATAACAAGGTGCAGATCGTGAGTTTATGAAAAGGATTTAAGACCTTGCAGAATTAGTGACGAAATAAAAAAAATAATAAAAAAAAGAGTAGAGTGAGCTTTTTGCCTGATTGATTTTGGTGATTGGAAAAAACAAGAAAAATAAGAGAAAATAAAAGTGTGAGTTTTTTTTTTGAAAAGCGAAAATTAAGTAGCCTAATCGATCAAAAAAAAAAAAAAAGTAGCCCAGCTGAACCTAAAAGCAACTCGGGTTGGAGCCTACATTTTCCTCTCTCAAAATGGATCCAACTTTATGAAGCCCATGGGCCAGTGAAGGACGGGGGCCCGTAACAACCTCAGGCCGCATTGGATCAAAGCGATTTAGAATAGAAAACTCTCTTGTTAGTTGCAACTTATTACAAGCTTTATGTAATAATATTGTGCAAGAAAAAATATACCTTAAAATTTTAAAATGTATCTCAAGATATGTTTCTCAAGTCATTGTCATCAACCATCCAGTATTCGTATCTCCCTTGATGCTTGGTTAAATAAAAAAGAAAGGAATAAGAAGAATTTAAGAACAAAAAAAATCATAGAAGGTTTGTAACCTCCACCACCATAAAAAATATAAAATTAAAGATGTTTATTTATTATTGTGTCTTATTCACAAATACAACACTCCTATTTATACCAATTGTGCATGCTAATTAAAATAATAATCTCCTCCTTGATATAAAATGAGAAACTTGGGGGAATAAATCATTATTGATCTTGTATGAGCAGCACACCGAGATAGGAGCGTGTATGCCACATGTAGCGCCATCATTGGCTCTCTTGTGGATTGTGTTCAAATGAGGCAGATTTCTTAAGGCCCGGGTTGTCGACTTGGTTTTTGGGCCTCGTCCTCGGGTCTTGATTTTGGTTATCGTCTTTTAGGCTAACTAATGAGCCATGGCCCATGGACCTATCTCTATCACTCCTATAATTCCTTACAATTAATCTCCTTATAGTCCGTTTGTTATAAATTTAGAATTGGAATTGAATTCAAATCATTAAAAATTTAGAATTTGAATTCATTATGAAATCAATTCTCATGTTTGGTATACTTTTTAATAATGAGGAATTGAATAAACCGGCTAATCGAGGTTTATTGCCAAATGAAGTAAGATTACAAGAGGAGGAGAGGACAGGTCAGCAAGGAGCTGATCCGCCTAACCCAGGTAGAACCAATAAAACAGAGTACAGGATAATAAAGGAGCAAAGGAACTGGATAAAAGATACAACAGAAAAAATAAGGGTCTAAATGCCTCTGACAGACTTGCCCGTCCAATTCCTAACAAAGGAGGCGTTGGAAATGACCATAGATGGAGAGTACGGAAAGGAAGGATGGATACTCTGAATCCACCAAGTTGCTCTTACTAAACAGAGATCGAAGAGATGATCCCAGTTAGGGGGTTTGGCATTGAAAATCAAGTCGTTGCGGGCCAGCCAAAGGGACTAGATGATCGCAAACCCAATAATTAACCAGCAAGCGCTATTGTGTTTGCGAGGAGCAAGGGAAATCCATTGATGATACCATAAGGAGCAGGAGGAGGGTGCCACCCAAAAAACACCCCACCAGTTGCAAATCTTCTACCATAACAACCAGGAGAACTTGCAGTGTAGAAAAAGGTGGGAGGAAGATTCAAGGCATAGGGAACAGAAAGGACAGAGTGATTCCGGGACCTGGATGATTCCCCTGTGAAGAAGGGTGGCTCTAGTAGGAATTCCGTCCATAAATAACAACCAAAGGAAGCACTCTATCTTAGGAGGCAGGGTAGAGGACCACACATACGGGATGTCGATGGGAGGGGAAGATGATCTGAGCAGGTACAAGTAACCCGACTTAACCGTGAACCCTTTGAGGGGGTCAGGGTTCCAAGTGAGGGAGTCAGGAGCCGATGAGGTCAAAGAGACTTCGTTCAGCTCAGATTGTATGAGGAGGCACTCATTTCGTTCCCAAGAGTATAAGGCGCGACGCCAAGGCCAATTTTCAACAGGATAGTAGGCAAAGTTGTTGTGGAATTCTTCAAGAGAAGCATCTAGGGTCAAAGAGTTTTGGAACAGACGAGGAAAGCAAGCTCGAAGATCGCCAAATGGGGACCAGGAGTCTGGCCAAAACCTGATAGATTTTCCGGAGCCTAACTTGATGCTGATCTTGTCAGATAGAGAGGTCGAAGTTTGGCTGCTGATGCTAGCTGAGAGGATTTTGTTCTTCCAAGTCGTGGAACATTTTGTGGGAGTAAATGAAGGAAAGACCAAGCAGGAAGGGGCTTCGTATTTACGTTTGATCAATTTGAGGCAATCCGAGTCAGTGGAGTTGAGGTATTTCCAATACCATTTGAACAGCAGACTCTGATTCTTTGCTAAAAGGGACTCGATTCCCAGGGTCTAGCAATTTTTGACCAAGCAACTAGGCAGATTTTGTTGCGATCTGAAGATCCATTCCAAAAGAAGTCTCGTTGCAACCTGACTATTTTGCTAGCCACAGAGACAGGAATTTTGTGAAGAGATAGGAAATATAATGGAAGAGAAGAGAGAACTAACCGAATTAGGGTGACTCTCCCCGCAATCGAGAGGAATTTTGATTTCCAAGCTTTTAGTTTTCTGCTTATCTTGTCAATGACGGGGTTCCAGTTTGCAATCTTATGCATACTAGCTCCAAGAGGGAGGCCAAGATAGTTAAAAGGAAGGAAATCTACCTTATAGTGGAGTGAGGCCGCCAGAGAGTGTACCAAATCAGCGTCAATATTAATGCCCACCAATGCACTCTTATGGAAGTTTATGCTAAGTCCTGAGAGAAGTTCGAAGCATCTAAGCACACGTTTGAGGTTGAGGAGAGAAGTGTTGATCTGCCTTTGAGAAGATGAGGGTATTATCTGCGTATTGCAATAAGGAGGCAGAGGTACCGTTTACAGACATATCAGTAATAATACCCTTGGAAATGGCTTGGGAGATCATGGAGTTGAGGACTTCTGAGGCAATGATGAATAAAAAGGGGGAGAGGGGATCCCCCTGTTTAAGACCTCTGCTCATGAAGAACTCAGGAGATGGGGATCCGTTGATAAGCACAGAGAGCTTAGAAGTCTGGAGACATGCTAGGACCCAGGAAATCCACATTTGTCCGAAGCCCATGCCTTTGAGAACCTAGAGCAAATAGTTCCAAGAGATGGAATCAAAGGCCTTATGGAAGTCGAGCTTCCAGATGACAGCTTGTTCTTTGATTTTCTTCAAACTGTGGACGACCTCTGAGGCTAAAAGGGCACTATCTAGGATGTATCTTCCTTCGACGAAAGCTGTTTGGTGACTATTGATGATGAGTGGGAGCACTGGTTTCAATCGGAGAGAGAGGATTTTGGAGATGATCTTATAGATCCCATTAACGAGGGTGATGGGCCTGTAATCATCGAAGGACTCAGATTCTTTCTTCTTCGTAGCCAGAGTGATATATGAGCAGTTGAGACCTTTTGGTAGAGAGCTGTAGCGAAGAAGTCACTGATAAGGTCGAAAAGGTCAGCTTTGAATAGGTCCCAGTATTTTTTGTAGAACATAAAATTTAGACCATCGGGGCCGAGGGCTTTGTCGTTGTCGCATTCCCAGAGTGCAGCTTTGATTTCGTCCATTGTGATCGGTTTTTCAAGTGATAGTGCAGTCTGTGGGTCGATTTTTGGGAGAGGAATGGAACCAATGGATGGACGGTTAGAGAAGGACTCACAATATAGGTTGGAAAAGAAGGAGGTAGCTTCACTTTTGATCTAATCTGGCTCATCCAAAACTCTGTCACCAATTAGAAGTGAGGAGATTTTATTCCTGCGACCTCTGACGCACGCAGTGAGGTGAAAAAAGTGAGTATTCCTGTCACCGAGTCTCAACCAACGAATTCGGGATTTCTGCCTCCAGGTGATTTCTTTTAGTTTTGACTTAGTATGAAACTCATCTTTCTTATTGAGGAGGTCTTCGGATTCTTGGGGAAGTAGAGTTCTGGTTTCGGCAATAAGCTCAAGGGATTCAATTTCCTGCTGTAGATGTGCCACTATGGAGTCAGAGTTACCAAACACTATTTTGTTCCAATGGGATAGCTTTTTCCGAAGAAGATTTAATTTCCTTAGGAATTTGAATCTATCAGGATATTGAATTTCAATATCACGCCACATCTCTTTAATAGTAGCCTCGAATTGAGGGTGAGACCACCAAGCAGAGAGGGCTTTGAAAGGCTTGAAGCCCCAATCCACACAATCTTGGGCTAGGATTAGGGGCCAATGGTCAGAGGAGTTTCTGAAACATGATTTAAGACTGATGGTGGGGAAAAGATAGGCCCATTCAGGTTCGGCCATAGCTCTGTCAATTTTGCTGGCATATAACGAGTTAGCCCAGGTGTAGTAGCGATCTGTCAGGCTGAATTCAAAGAGCTGGAGGGATTGCATGAAATTCTGGAGGGCTTGAGAACCTGAGTTACAGATTCTACCGCTCTTGCGATCTGCTGGGTTCAGAGTTTCATTGAAGTCCCCGATGACAAGCCATGGGGAAGTGAAGGAAGATTTCAGACTTATCAATTCGGACCACATGGAGTTGCGTTCGGCTAGCTCGGGTGGGCCGTATATACAACATAGGCAAATGTCAAGATCGCCATGAAGATAAGACCCGTCAACAAGAATCCAGTTTTTACCTGAAACAAAGTTACGACAAAGAAAAAATTCTGCATCCCAGAGCACTAGCAGACCTCCAGAATTACCACAGGAGTTAACGGACACATAATCGTGGTTAGGGAAGATAGAGAATTTTTGACAGTGGTAAGGATTAAAAGCTGGAATTTTTGTTTCGCAGAGGAAAATGAATTTGGCTAAGTGTTTTCGGGCTAGGGACTTCACCTGAGATTGTTTGGATGCAGAGTTCGCACCACGCAAGTTCCAAGAAAGAAAACTGAACATGGACAAATAGGGATGTACGCTAGGATAGAAGAGTAGGAAGTGGAACGGACCTCTTATACGGAGCGAGATATACACCAGTTGAAGTCCTCTTTTGAGATGAGAGCGATGGCTTCAGCTTTGGTGCCTGCAAGGTTATTTGAACAGTCCCATCCAATTGAATTGCCCACATGGATGGTTTTGTCAGCTTTAGAGCTGCAGAAAGAAGCAGTAAGTGGGATTTCAGAGGAACGGGGGGAAGTTCCAAAAATTGAGTGAGGAGGCGTTCCGGAATTTGAGGGGAGGGGAGTTTCCAAATTTGAGAGGAAAAGAGGTCTGGAATTTGGGGTGCTGGGTACTGTATTGAAGGAGGTTTTACGTGAAGGGGGGCTTGTAGGGGTGACGAGTTTAACTCTTGATTCTTTTTTGCGGGTGGTGATGCGCTTAGAGAGTACTGCCATTTCTAAGTTGTGGAGGAGAGACTGGAACAGGTAGTCGAGGAGAGGGTACCGAAATTGGGGCTGGGCTTAGGGAGAGAAGGGGGGTAGTCGGAAAAATGCAAAGAGGGGAGGGATTGGGCCCTTTTGATGGATGGGTAGTGGGTCTTGGGGAAGGATGGTGGTGGGGCAGAGTTGTTAAATGAGATAATGGGGCAAAAGGACGAGGATCCAGAATGGGAGTTTGAGAGGATATGGGAATCAGGGGAGCTAGAGTCAGTTGAAGAATAATATGGGGAATGACAAGTGTTGGTAGCGTGGGTGGGCCCAACTGACGGTTTTGATTTCAAGAGACTGCATGAGGAGGCAGGGTTACATGCGGGGACGACAAGACCATTTTGGGGCTTGAGAACATTCGAGCATGCACAGACGTTCTTTGGTTGGTTGGTGTTCTCGATGAGGGGCAATAATTGGAAAGGGTCGGAGTTATGGTGGCCAGAGGGGGAGGCGAAGACGCCACCGGGGGTGGTCGCGAGGTGGTTAGAGGCTGACTGGGGAGAGAGGGTTTTTGGGGAAGCGAGTCTGGTTGATGAGGGTTTAGAAGATTCATGGGTGTTGAGCAAGGATGGTCGGAATAGGGTTACACTCGATGGTGGCTGAGGAATCTCGTCAATATGAATTTGGAATGATATACCTTCAATGAGTGCCGAAATATCCCAAGAGATTGGCTTAAAGACTGTTGTAATAATTTGAAGATAAGCAAAATCTAGTTTAGATTTGCTATCTATAACAGGATCAACAGCAATAAGCGAACCAAACCTTGAAACCAGTGTGTGAAAGAATCCTTTTGACCAGGCGTGGAGGGGTATGCCCTTTGCCCTGATCCAAACTTTGCGATTTGAGGGACCATCGTTCTTCTGCCAGGGTCTTAAGAGATCGAAGGTGTCTGCAGGCCAATCGTGGTTGGACTCAAGAAACATGAATAACTCTTTTAGGGAAGGAAATTTAATGAGAACTGAGTCTCCCCCGAAGTCGCTGATTGACACTGACAGTCCATGTTTTAAGAAGAGTTGAAGGACGATCTGTGTATCAAGGGGTTCCGATAAGACACCGAATGCACAACTTGACAGCCAATCAGTTTCGTATTTGAGAGGGGAGAAGGAGATGCTGGCTTTGTCTCTGGGGATCGTTTGACTAGACAGGGAAGGATTTTTGGTGGCATCAGCAAAGGATTTGTGTAGGGTGGCAATGGGAGGGGGAAGGGTTTTATGGTTGGTATTATTGTTGGCAGGATTCTGGCGAGGATGGTTGCGATTCCGAGCAATAGAGGCTTGCAGGGAACTATTTTCTACTTTGATGAGATTGATGGAGGATATCAACCTTTGAATGTCATGGCATGCTCTAAATCTCACAAAACCAAAGCATTTTCCGTTCGTGGCGTGCTTTGTTAGGATGAAGACATCAATTACTTCACTGAATTTTGAGAGGATGAAATGAATCTCAACAGCAGTCCATTGGAGAGATAGGTTTTCGATGTATCGGTTGGTAACATGATGATTGTTAATTATGTTTAAGATTTGTTTTCGGCTCCATTTTGAAAAATGTTGAGGCTTAGGTATTGGTATCTGGGGGTTTTGTTGGGCAGAGTTGAAGGTTGGCGACAAGGTGGGGTGAGCGGAGGTGGTTTTTATCGGGGGGATGGGGAGTGGGACGAGAGGCCACTGGTTTTTATAAATAGGAAGTGGAGAGGTCGGATGCAAGTAAGGGATGGGGAGATGGTTAGAAGGTGTAGAATTGGTACGAGTATGATGGTGAGGTATTCGCGGTGGCGGGGGGTTTTGAGGGTTGGGCAGTCCAGGTGAGAGGGGCGAACAAAGAAGTGGTGGGCATCCGGTGGCGGTGGTGAAAGGAGAGCAGGGTATGGTTGGGAGAGAAGATGTAGAGTTGGTACGAGTATGATGGTGTGGTATTCGCGGTGGCGGTAGGGTTTGAGGGAGGGGCAGTCCAGGTGAGAGGAGCGAACAAGGAAGGGGTGGGCGGCCGGTGGTGGTGTATGGCAAGAACATACTTAACCTCTCTTCTAGCCTCTTGACTTCAAGAAGATTAGGGCAGTCTTGCATCTAATAATCTGATCTAGTCCCCAAGCACCCGTCTCTTTTGCAATAGTCTTGGTTGCTTCTGCTCTACCAAGACCACCAATGTGACAATGTGCAACAATCAAGATGGCGGCCAAAATGACTATCTTGCTAGATGTCTCCATATTGTTTTTGAACTTCCTGTAAAAGCAGTAGTTAGTAAGTGATCAGTAAGAAGCAACAGCAGCAGTCAATCAATGATACAACCCAATAGCGACTAAGCAGTACAAAGCCCAACATAGCGTGACATGCAATAGTAAGGTTAACTTGAACTCCACAAACACACACACTTATTCCAAATCAGAGGCTAAGGTCAAGTTATGCGAGATCTGGGTGCAGAGACTATGTATGGGTCAACGACCGGGTTAATAGTAATATATTAGGCCCAAGGCAGTTTCTTTCTTTCCAAAGAGCAAATCGGGCAATTAGCCCTTACAAACGGGCTGCACCTGACCGAAACACGACGGAAGAAACAGATCCAGCGTTGGGCTCTAACAAAATCATAAGAAGATGAGCAAAACAGACAAATGATAAGCCCAGATCGGGCAAGACCCAGAAAAAATCAGCAACAATAAACACTAAAAATGCCTCCTTGCGCGAAGAATCGCGCCAGAAAACGAGAACGGAAACATGTAATAAAAAAAAAAGAGCAATCCAAAATGGACTAAACCAAGCTTAAAAATTGAACAAAATCATGAGCAAAATAGAACAAACCCAGAAAGCAGGGGAGCAATGACGGCGACAGACACAGACGAGAAAGCAACAGACCCAGAAAGCAAGAAAAAGAGGGCGGGTGCTATTTTTCACTCACTTTCTCTGGATGAAAAACAAAGCAGAGGGTTCAAATATAAATATAGAGATTTAACTTCGTGGCCGACCAATTAATTAGTCTTATCTAATTGGTTTCCAGGACAACTTAAAACTCTCACAAATTAAAGAGGGTGGGTTAGCATTTCCTTTTTAATCACTTTCATAAATTATTCAATTAAGCCGTTGCCTGGTTTGAAAAAGGTAATGCTACTAATCCTTGGCATTTTCGGTGAGGGTAAGAATTCTGTGAGTTATTGGTAATGTCTTGAAGAGGTTTGGAATTTTTACTAATTTAAGCGAACTACCTCATCACATCACAATGGCCAAACCCTCCCCCAAGGTCATCTTTAATTTGTTCAAAAATTAAATGGGCATGCATCCCTTTGGTAGAGCAACCGAGCAACATTATGATATTATACATAGAATGGTGCAGATGGCAAGTATGCTTAAACCACCAAGTTCAAGCGCACTACAAACAGAGGCGCTACCTCTCCGGGAGGCGGTTAATCTAGCCATTACTAGAAATTACCAATAGGTAATATTTGAAACCGACTCATACCTTTTGTGGAAAGCAATCCATGGAAGAGGGGAGGGGATACCGTTGGAGATTAGAACAATAGTCACAGGAATCAAGCACAAGCTACAATCTTACCTTTTGTATAATGCTCATTTCATACCGCGCAATGCCAATAGGGCGGCAGGCTGGCTTGCTAATACGGCGATGTGTAGGACTTGCCCACTGAATTGGGTAGTTCAGCCACCTGGGCCTCTAGGTTGTATTCTTTGTAATGATTTTATCCTGAGTTAATGAAGTATGATCACTTTTTTTTTTGGTTGAAAGGGTGGCCAAAGGCCTATATTAAGAGATTAAACTGCAAAGACAGTACGTGGCCAAGCCACTTGTAATACATCCTGATGAAGCAAAGGAAAACATCCAGTAGGTGCCGAATCAAGATGATAGATACCCTGAGGGTAGGAAAAGCCCAGGCACGCCAACCAGTCAGCTACTTGGTTACCTTCCCTGTATACATGATTAAGCGTCACATCCCATGGTCGAGAAAGCCATTGTCGAATGGAGCAGATAAAGGAGCTAAGAGCAGGCGGCACCTGCAACACCCCATGCACCATATCAACCACAACCTTCGAATCTGATTCTACGTGCAGCTTCCTGCACCCCAGTTCCCATGCAAGGCAAAGTCCACCCGACAGACCCCAGAGCTCCGCCAGGGTAGTAGTCCCACTACCAATATTGTGAGTTAATCCACAGACCCACACCCCATAATGATCCCGAATAACACCTCCACAGGTAATTTGAGAAGTGCTTGGATTGCGAGCCCCATCCACATTCAGCTTCCACCAGCCATGATCAGGTGGTTGCCAGCGGATGAAACGTTCAACTCGCGACGCGAATTGACCAACAAATCTGTCCTTATGAAGAAAACTTGTTTTGTATTCACAAGCTTTCCTCTTAATAAAAAGAACACTATGCGGTTGCAACCCATCAGCATGGGAAAAAACCAGTGAGTTACGCCATTTCCAGCACCACCACAGACAGGTTGCAAACAACCCTGCCCAAGAGACATCCCCCACATGCCTCCGTTGTGGCTCCAAGTTCCACTCCAGCCAACTCATTAATGGGCAACCGAAGAAGTGTTGCGCCCATTCCGAAGGAATGAGTGCTCGCCATACATCGGCAACCTTACTGCAATCCCTCAAGGCATGAAGCGCGGTCTCCTCCTGAGCTCCACATCTTGGGCATCTACTATCATTAGCAATATGACGACGAACCCTCCTACTATTGGTCATAATACCATCTTTAGCTACTGTCCACATGAAAGTGGATATACGATATGGAACCTTAACATTCCAAAGGCGCTTCCATAATACCAAAGGTTCAGTCTCCGGTAAGGCCAGTACCTGATACGCACTACTGGCCGTACACATGCCAGAGGGAGCATGCATCCATGCCAAGGAATCCCGGCCCCCAGCAGGCGCTGGCGGCAACAACCCAGCGATCCTCAATCTAACTGGCTCTGGCAACAAGTGTCCAAACAGATCCCAATTCCAATTTCCTTGGGAATTAACAAAAGAGGAAACAGGGAGGTCCAACCAGTCGGTCGGCGGTGGGGTAACGGCCAAAGTAACCAGTGGACCACACCCGAATAGCCATGCATCAGTCCAGAACTTAGTGATAGAGCCATCACTAAGAATCCATAAAACACCTTTAACTACCATATCCCACACATCCGTGATACCCTTCCATATATGAGACATCCGATGTTTCTTCTTCACAATAGGGAGAACCCCATCCCCAGTCATATACTTAGCCTTCAGGATGCGAACCCAAAGCTCTTGTGGTTTCGAAATCAACCCCCACGCAAGCTTCATAAGTAAGGCATCATTATGGAGCTTCAAGGACCGAAGTCCTAATCCACCAGCTTTTTTGGATCGACACACATCCTCCCATCGAACTAAGGACATCTTCCGTTGAGAGGCCGTTGAACCCCACAAGAATGCTCTCGATTTTTGGTCAAGGGTAGTACAGATCGTTTTAGGGACTGCCATAGTTTGCATCACATATGTGGGCAATGCCTGAAGCACTGACTGCGTAAGAGTAACCCGGCCTGCAAAGGATAGGGTATTAGCCTTCCAGCCGGCTAATTTGGACTCCAAAGCTTCCTCCATAAATCTAAATTGGGCACAAACAGCTCTGCCATGTATAAGATTGACTCCCAAGTACCTACCCAAGTCAGTAGTCACCGAAAAGCGAAGAGCTCGGCTAACAGCATTCTGAGTATCCTCCGATACATTCTTGGAGAAACAAATCTGGCAAAAAAAAAAATTGGCACGGAATTATCACCACTCATTAATATCACTTCCTTCCCAATTTAGGGTGACAAGGAAAATAACCTGCCTTGTATGTGTTGTTGATGTAGCGATACCGTACGGCTCGATGGGACATGGGACAGCATATTCCGCAGCACATGAATTTAATGTCAAGCCGCTCCTCAATCATCATATTCCATAAAAAAAATTTTAAAAAAAATCAAGCCAAGACGACGGTAGCCCAATTACATCTAGATTGCCTCACATCTCATTGGCCTATGCCTATCATTAAGTGTATTACTTACCATTTTCAAGCAAGCAATTAGAGGAATATAAGAAAAATAACGGTTTATTTATCATTAGGATCAATCAAGGGATACTGTAAAATTGGTAACACACATGGTTCACAATGAATAAACTTTTAATGGATACACTATTCTCAACTTGTTGCCCACGTCTGGGCATCAAGATGAAAATTACAGATGCTTTGTTAGCCTACATCTACTGAATACAAAAACTACAATTCAACGAAGTTAGAGCCGTAATCTCGGATCAGTGGGGTAGAATTATAGATATAGTATCAAATTTCCTCCTAACTTGGGAAGATATGAATGTTTTCAATTAATTTGAAGCCCGATTTCTCAAGCTAAAAGTCTGTAAAAGCCACAAGTCTGTCGCAGGGTCAACCGAGGAACTCAACTTGTAGAAGCAAAATCTTCATAGTAACATGCAGACAACTCTATATCAAGGCATGCAACTTGGAAGACTTGACAAATAAATCACAATGGGAGGAGCATGATCCTCGAGCTTCCCAACAACCAGAAATTTGTATTGAAGGTCACCTCATTACCGATTCTTTTATAAACGACCGGCCACCGGAGCTGTTAGAGCAACAATCAGAGGTGGAACAATGAAAGGAAAAAATGCAAGCTGGAACTGTTTTGGCAAAAGGAAGGCGAATTATAGCATATATGACCAGTGACTCACCTGTATTCCAGGTGAATATTCATGAATCGGCGATTTTCTCTGCTCTGTGACAGTGTTACTGAGCCTTCAATCACTTGATCTTGCTCAACTGGTATTGGATCATAAAAGTATATCAACGTCTGCAAAAATTAATTCAGTCAAGAAGGATGAGTATGTCACAAGGACCACAAACCTTGCAACACAAAAAGAAAATGAACTTTTTGCTTAACATATTTTAACATTGCAAAGAGTAGCTAATTGAGAGAGTCTAACAAATTTTCAAGTGCTATTTCAAATCATAATGCAAGGTTGCTTTGATTTATGTCCATCAAAGCTTCATCACTTAACGCATGTAGCATTAAAAAAAAAAAACTTCATGCATGTAATAACACTGTCTAACTGCCTCAAACTTCAGCAGTAGATAATAGCCAAGATAAGATGGCATGCTTGCTACTTTTACAAATACAATTAGAGCAAAAGTGATAATGCTTAACTTTATTTTGTGGAGTTTTAATCTGTAATCAAATCCTACACGAAGAGCTCCTTCACTTATACTTCTGAACCCGTAGAAATACAACAGTCTTTTTAAACCCACAAGGGTAGTGTGCTGTTTGATCATTTAAGGTTTTGGAACTGCTAGCTAGTTATTTCCATGTGAAATGCTCCCCATGTCAAATAAAGAACTTGCAAAGTTCAGACCTGTGTCTAAACCAATTGCTTATAGTTATATGGGCCTCTGTCGGAACATGTCCATCCCCATAAGGGCATGTGTACGTAAATGGTGAAGGACAATCTGTCGTGGAGAATACTGCTCTAATGTCCAATTCTACAGTTTTATGTGGTTATTATCCTCATTGATACATAAAGTGCCGAATGCAACATGATATTATCTGTTTGTAACAGCATGAAATTGTTTTACCCACTGGATCACGACTGAGTTGTCTACTTGTTTGTTTCAGCCAAGCCAGCCACAAAAAGAATGTCATGCAGATGTGAAATTTGGAGTACCTGTTGCCAATGTGTTGGAGGGTCCTCAGGTGCAGTGGAGAGAACTAGTGCGTCATTTGGGTTTGATCTTTTCTTGCGCTGACTACCATCAGTTAAAGGATCGTTTGATGGCCCAGTTATAGAAGATGATGAATGATTATTGGTAGAGGACGTAGCAAAATTGCTGAAGTCAACATCAAACCAAAATGCAAACCCATGCAGTGGAGCTGGAATCCGCTCAAAAAAGTAAATCATAAGGAAATTTAGCAATGCTTTGTTAAGCTAAAATAGAATAAAATGACAACAAACAAAGGATAACAAAACCACAACTAGTGCGAGGAATTAATATAGAATTGTCCATGACAAAAATCACTAAAATTGATATTTTAGGTGACAAGAATATATTATCTAACTAATGCAGATAGCTTTTTTATCTATACTCCATATCAATAAATAGGGATCATCGATCAAAACCTGGGAAACTTCTTACTTTAGATGTTCCAAGATATTGTACTGTTAAGAACTACCACAACACATAACCAGAAATGAAGAGGAATCTGTAAGTAGACATCGCAAAATGCAATCACAAGGTATCTCAAATTTGAGCATCAAAATTCATGTGTTGGTAGTACTATTGGATTGTAGTTGGCATCCGTATATGATTAGTTTTGTTGGCTAGAATCTTCTACTACTTCTCTGATAGCAAAATGTCAAAACTGAGTCATTTCTTCAAAATAGGGAATTCGAGAACTATAAGAAAATTTTTCTTAGGGAGGAGGATCATGATTGACAAAGGAAAGAGGAAACTCACCTCTCATCATTGATTTAAAGTTGAATCTTGTAGAAATAGATTCTAGTTCATCAATTTCAACTGTATAACAATCCACATGTTTAACCTGTAACCATTACTCAAATTTAAACATTTGAATTGGAGTTAACCATATGAAGTGTAAAAGCATACATGCCACTCCAAATACAGCATGAACAGCAATGAAAAGAGGAGTCAGAATCCAGGCAAATGGACAGTTGAATATATAACGGGCACTTAATGTCAACAAAATCAATGTGGACCTGACGTCACTAAAGCATATTTGGTAAAGAAACTGTTGAGCTAGAAACAATATATTCCACCCTAGGAGAGGGGTAAGAGTAAGACCAAGTATATCCAAAACCGCATGTTGTCTCTTTCAGTTCCACTCAGTATCACACATAAATGCACCTTCTAATTAGAGACAATGCACTTTCTAATTAAAAGGAGACTCACCACATGGGGCCATGTCAAGATATTCTCGCCAGTTATTGTCTCCACAGATGGTTCTTCAAATGCACACTGCTTTGCTAATGGCATCATCGCAGACACTGAACCAACAAAAATGTATAAACTTTTGGATGGCATCCCACATCCATTCTGAAAATGAAGGCTGATAACAGGGGTTCAATGCAACTCAATACTCACTATCAATTCCATAAACATTGCGCCAGAAGTCAATGCTTTCACTATATCTGTCTGGATGTGTGACAGGCGCCATGTACAGCTGCAGGAAGAAATTATTGGTGAGCACCACAGACATGTAAGTGCTCTATTGAACATATTAAAAACAACACTCTTCCGAAATAGGCCTCAGAATTACATCTTCAACAACTTAAAGTTTGCAGATGCCACAGTTCATTTGACTATCTACTTAACAAACAAAACTCAACAAAAGTAAAGCATTCACAAAGCAGTAACAAATATGAACACCGAATACCAAAAGACTAGAGAAAAAGAAAGAATGCATACAGTTGCATAGGATGGAAGAATAAGGCCTCCATGCTTCAACCAACGATTCCTGGCTGTAATGACACTACCCAACATGCTCTGCAAATTAAAATAGTAAAGAGAATAAACAGAAGGCCTAAAAGGAGGTCGTGAAAAATAAGGAACTGTGGAAAGGCTGAGGATGAGATGTCTTTGAAGATATATATTTTGAGCTGTCTTTCATACATAACAATACCCAAACTGCTCATCCTGTGTTATGTATGTTTGTGCTTATATTACATAGAAGGTGACAGTGCACCATGCAAAATGTTAACAATCACCTCATATAGAAGCATGTAACCCATCCATTCTGAAACTATCACATCAACCTCCTCATCAATTTCAACATCCTGCAAAAGTTATAACCAGAAAGGTAACAAAACAGAAAGGAATCTAGGTGATATGCCTCAGTTCCATTGTATCTAAGGACTCTGTAATTAAGTAGGCATAACCTGATTACTGAAGAGTTCATTGTCATATGCTAAATCAATTAGGAAGCAAAGATTCTCAAACATCAGTAACCAATATCAATATAATTTTTTTTTATATGAAGCAAAAATAAATGATTCTATCCTACCATCCTTCAATGAATAATTTAAAACTAAGGGAGCACCTATGTGTAGGGAGCACATACATGGCGGCCTGTCAAATTGGGTATATAGCTTCAGAAGCATATATTTGTCACGTAGAGGCTCCAAGAGGTGTTTGATTCCACCAAGGTAATGGATACATATATGAACTCCTGCTGCTAATCTTCTAAGCCTAAACCTTAGTTTACCAAACTCAAAAATTTCAACTATACTAATATGCATCAGAATGATTTTGATTCACAAATTATAAAGTCCTTATGTAACTCACCTTTTCTGAATGCTTTGGTTTAAAAATCCACCCAAAAAAAAAAAAAAATCCAAATATGGTTGCGTCATCTTAAGCAGTGCACAAAGCCTACCTCAACTCTACCATGCAGCACAATGATCCTGTCAGATAAATTATTTGCTTTGACAACTTCATTTGCCTGCAGAAAATTACTACCAAAATCAGTTAAGATTTCCAATGTCTTACCCCCCACCCGTAAATAAAAACATTCTATTAACTAATAAAATCAATATAAAACGAACAGAATAATTTATATGAAGATTTTATGGAATTACTGGAAAAGTTGGAAAGATTAAACAAAAAAAAGGCCTATTATTGCACAGACAACAGTTGGTTTGACGGAAATAAATATTTGTTGAACTTTAGGCATTAAAACCTTGGCAGCATGTACACCTAGAAACAAAAGTTATGGCATTCATACTTTATGAAAACATGTGGGAAAAGGAATGTAGTTACCTTTTCAAATTCATCTTATGTTTATTCAAAAGTAAATTAGTAAAGTTGATAATTTCCCAAGCATCAATTATATTTGACAACAAAGAAGCTTGAGGTTTTATGCATCACTGTTCACAATCGATCTTGTGATATTCTTAGCTCCTTTACCAAAATTTATGATTAGAAGAAGTAATTTACAAAATCGAAGTAGACCACACGGAAAGTAGGAAGAAATCAATTAAAAAAAGGCAGAAGGCAAGTCAAATACATGAGCATTACCACAACAGTAAAGTACCTGCACAGCAATATCACTTGCATCCACTGCATATACCTGGTGAAAATAACGAGATTTTGAATGTAATTACAAGAGTATACTTAGTAACAGCATATACATCAGCCACATAGAACCAGAAAACAGCCAACACCATCAGGGGCAAATAATCATAAATCCTTAAATCAAAACTTATAATCCACCACAAGGAGTAGAAGACGCAAGTGATAAATCTTTTGCTGTATACACGAAACCCAATCAATATAGAATAGCACATTTCCAAGATGCCTCACCCGTTTGGCGCCTGCCTGCGCGCAAAATATAGAAAGAATTCCCGTGCCACAGCCAACATCCACCACAACCTAACCACATAATTCACAATAATAACACATCAGCACCAAAAGCAACACGAATTTCCAGCAGCAAAAGAAAAGAAAAGGGAAAACAAAAATCGAGCCTCGAAAATAAATCCACACTACCTTGCCTTCAATAGAGCTCCGGTGCTGCATTATCGCGTTTCTATAGGTTTCCGTCCTCACACGGTCCTGTACAAAACCGATCGCATGAGAAAAGAAAAGAAAGAAGAACAAGCTAAATTCAAACGGAAACAGTGGGGGTGGGGGACACTTGGTGTTTTACTTTGATCATCTCCTCGTGGATGCCAACGTGAGCGTAGGAGTGGAAATACGCTTTATCGAACTCCGTGCAAGGAGCGACCTCCTTCTGCTCGCCAGAAACCCTAAGAGAATCTCTCGAGTCACGCAGCCTGCTTCCTCCTCCTCCGCCGCCGCCACGGGCTCCCCGTCTGCCTCGCTCGCGGTGGCCAGGGCCGAGCCGTGGAGCTTGCTGTTGGCCGATGCTGTGGTGGTGGCCGTTAGTGTGAGCTGAGCTTGAGTTCATTTTTTTTTTTTTTTGGTTTTTTTTTGCGAGGCGGGGGAGGTTGGGAGTGTGGAAGGAAGTGTTTGTTTTTTTCGGTTACTAAGCGGAGACTGCGGCGGGGGAGAGAGAGAGACGAGAGGCTACTGTGCTGCTGTGACCTCTGTGAAGTGAGAGTGTGACTAGAACACTTTGAACTTCAAAAGAGCTGAACGACGGCGTTTTGGTGATCAAACTTCTTAATCTTATGCCTAGTAATATAGTTATATACTATATAGGCTTCACAAATAGAGGAACGGAACAGACCCACGTACAGGATCCATATATGGTGGATCCAGTTAGCTCCATGGCCCAAACATAGAACGGGCTTGTCGTTGGGTTGGGCCCAAATCATTCCCCCTTCCCCAAACAAAATACTTTGCCCCTTCCCTAAGCCAAGCTTGTCCTCCAAGCACTGGACACAGTAAAAAGGAAGGACATAGTATTATTTTCGTTTTTCTTCCTTTTTTGCTTTCAGGGTTAAAAAAAGTGAAGGAGCTACAAGACGGTAAAAAAAAATAGTTAATTGCAGCAAAAATAAGTAGCGAGGAAGGAGGAGAAAAAAAGAGGGGTAGGGTCCCACACTAGGGGAAAGTCACTTAAAACCCTCTCTTAAACCCCGTACCAACAAAGAAAAACACAACAAAAGCCACTAGTTTCGCCCACACGGCCACTTTCTCTCCGCCTCTAAAACTCTCTTCTTCACTCTTAACCCACCGCCACCCGAACCAACCACCACCCAATGGCGGGGCAGGCACCTCCCGGCGTCTTAGGCCAAGCCGCTGCTCAATCAGACAGTAAGATCGATGAGGTTAAGAAGAAAGTCGATTACCTTGACCTCCCTACCCCTATCCCCTACGAAGAGATCCACCGGGAGTCTTTGAGTTCGGTTCTTAACCCCCCAAAATCATGCTCTTTCTGGATCTGGGTTCCATTTTTTCTGTCTGTGTTCTGTTAATTGTTTTTAAGTTTTGACTACTCGATTTTGGCTCCGGTGAAACCCTAGTAAGGGTTTTTGTGATTGACTATTGACTATTGTCTTTTTTACCTTCTTTTTTTTTTTTTTTATAAAGTCTAGTTCTTTACTGGCTCTGGCTAGTTGTTGGTTTTAGGTCTTTGTTGGGTGAATGCTTTGTGCTATGTGAAATGGGGTTGCCTTAATTTAGGACTGAACAGCAGTCATGGGTACGAGCTGTAAAAATGGGTCTCTTGAAGATAGCATTTTTGAACCCGTTAATTGTATATTGATGTAGAACCTGTTCTGATGACTTTAAGTTCTTAGTTCTTTAGTATTGTCTTACAGATTCTCTGGTCGTCTTTTGCTGTTGTTTGAATGTTGCATATGGACCCTTTTTTATGCAATACAATAACCTTAGAGGGTTTCGGTGTCAGGCGTAGTGCACCTGCTTCAGAGGCTGACATTTGTTGTTTGTTCTTTTTCGAAATTAGAAATTTAGTAAAATTCTGCACCTTTCAAACCTCAATTTGGAATTTCTTGAAACTGTCTTCCAGTGTCTTTAAAACCGGAGTTCTTCGAAGGGTTGCGGTTTGACTTTTCCAAGGGACTAAACCAAAATTTTTCGCTCAGTCACAGGTGCCTTTGGCTTCGTCCTCTCTTTCTCTCTGCTTTGTTTTTAGTCTGTCATGAGCAGCTTGCTTTTTCCAGTCCTTTTTATCTATTATATCTATGACATGTGCATCAGCGTGCTGATGGGGCCAATGGAACTCCCATCTCAAGGAGGTGAAACATTCAAAACCCCCATCGCCAACTATGAGTTTGGGGCTAACTATGCTGACCCAAAGGTTGGTTGTCACATCCATATTTGTTTCCCTGTTTTTCATTCTATGGTTCACTCTTTCTGATAATTCTCAGTCAAAAGCAATAAGAATAGTGGGTTGTTGTGTGCAGTTGATGCTTGTGGGGAGAGTGTTGACCGATGGAAGACTAAATGCAAGAGTGAAGTGGGATATCACTGACGATATTGGTTTGAGGGCTAATGCTCAGGTGTATTTTCTTGTTATTTTGGTTGTTAAGGAACATGGTTTCATATGTTTATTTTTCGCCTCTACGGTTTATTTTTTAAAGATGGTAACATTACTTTTGCCTGACGAAAATAGTTATTTCTTACTATTTTTTAACTTTCTTGTTCTTGTTCTATTTCAGCTTACTAGCGAGCCTCATATGTCTCATTGCATTGCCCACATTGATTACAAGGTCAGCTAACTTTGCAATTTTCTTGTCATAAATCTGTGTATTATCATTTGTGCAGAAACAGTGCAACTGGTATATTCAAACTTTATTACTCTTCTTTTCATGGAAGCATGCTTAGTAGTAGGCTAGTAGGTAGTGTTCATGATGAAACTGTTCTCACTCTGTATTGTATTAGAGTTTGGACAACGTTACTCATGCTTCGTTGTTGTCATTCTATGGTGAGTGTGAGATAAGCTGGCTCACTTTAGATATTATGTGGTTAATGGTTAATTTTCGATTTATATTTGATTGCTTGTTGGCAAAAATATTATTTCATGAAGTGTACAGAGCATGAAATTGTCGAGATCTTGTGGCCAATGTAGCTCTGAAGCTTTTGCTCTTTTTTTACTAAATTACCATTAGACAAATTAATCAAGACGAAAAATACTATTCATATCGACAACTACCATATGTATTGGAAATTAGCATACTTGTTATTTAACTGGTATATTTAATTTCTTTTTCTCTTAGTATCTTGTTCCTATTTAATTGGTATCTTTTTTTTGTTCACTCAGCGAAAAAACTGGAGAAGTCAATTTCAATTTGGAAACGGTGCCTTATTGGGAATGACTTACATTCAGGTAAATGGTCTGTTCAAGCAACAGAGTGTTTTCTACTCTGTGAGTATCACAGAAATACTAGTGGAGAATATATGCAGCATCTTTAGTTAAGAAGGATGACTACAGAATTGCATATGATTTCCATGTTAGCTATTGTTATTGAGTATGAGTCAGGAATATCTTTAGCATTATGCATGGTTTAACAAATATATGAACTAATAATCCAGTTTTCCAAGACCACAAGCACATGTAAGTTCTTTCGAACTCGATTAAATGGGATTATCACGATGTGCTAAATGTGCTTTTGTTATTGATGATTAACGCTGTTTTCTGCAACTAATACCAATGGCCATCCTAGACTAGAGCCTAGGAAGGGTAGCACTTGCATTTTTGTTTTTCCTTTACTAATTCATGCTTGCTTTATTCATCTCCCATCATTTTGTTTGGGCCTGTCCTTTTTTTTTTTAATTTAACGGAGTCTTTCTAGGGTGCTCCTGAACATTTGACCAACCCAAACAGGATGACTTTTGATTATCGTTGGCAATTAATGTGATTATACTGCTAATATACTTCACTGATCTCTTTTGGCCACAAATATATTTCACTAACTAAATGATGGTTTATGATTCTTGTTCACATTATATGTCACCAATTCATTTTATTCGGTATGTACTACTTACCTGAAACAGTTTCATTGTTTTTTTTTCTCCTTTTGTACTCTTGGCACACTAAACTACCTTTGTGTCCTTCTGCTGCTTCTACCTGCCACTCTACTCCCACCAATGGCTATGTCTTAGCTCTGTATGCTGATTGTTAGTCTTCCGCTGATCTTTAATATTGCTGCAGACTGTAACACCTAATCTTGCTTTGGGTGGTGAAGTGTTTTGGGCTGGGGTGCCTCGCAAGTCTGGTGTTGGATATGCTGCTAGATATGAGACGGACAAGATGGTATGGCTATTCATCAATAACTATAACGTGATCACATAAAAAAAACAGACCATGGCTTTTCATTTAAACATGATGTAATGGAGCTATGCTGGTGTGATGTAAGGGTTGTTCTTGACTTTAAGCTTTGAATTTATGCCTTATCAGTCTTTTTTAAGTGAAATGCCAAGCCCATTTTGCCTGCCAACTTTTCCTATTTTTAGATTTCTTATAAAATATTTGCTTTGGTATCAATATCTGCCAGCCTGATGATGCATGTACAATATATAATGGAACTTTAATCATTTCAATAAGAATTTAGGTAATGTGCTTTATGTTACTTTGTGCTGGATCGCCTTGTGAATTTCTTGGTTTGGACTAAGTGGTATTGGTTTGCTACAGGTTGCCACTGGACAAGTTGCTAGCACTGGAATGGTTGCTTTGAGTTATGTCCAGAAGATTTCTCAGAAGGTAGTTTATTTTCTTAATGAATTCCTTTCCTATTTATTATTTGTTATAATAATGTTGTTATGCTGATGTCTGCTTCTTGTTGCTTTCTTTCTGTCAAGGTTTTACTAGCAACAGAGTTCATGTACAACTACTTGTCCAGAGATGCGACAGCAAGTGTTGGCTATGATTATCAACTTAGACAGGTGAGTACCATCATTGCCAATGTCGTAATATTCCTACCAAACTGGAGTTTCACTGCATGGGTACATGGATCATTTGGATGTTTTTTGTATGTTTCGTGTGGTATTTATAACCAAGGGACAGAGAATGCACAAATGTTGTAGATATATATTTTTGACAATCATATTCATGTAACTTGGTCTTCCCCAGAATATTTCTAGACTGAGATCCCAGTAGCACACTGCTTGTGCTGTTATTATGTTTAGCCCTTGGCAACCATGTTTGTTATGTGGGGTTCCACTTTTATGTGCATAGAATATTCATTCTTAAGAAGCAGTTTAGTCAATTAATTTTACATTCATCGATATTTATTATGATTGGCTGGCATTTTGTTTGCTGAAATGAACAATAATTAAATTTGAGGTGGTGCTGCCGGTGCCAGGTTGGGATGCTGATGATACCTTACTAAATACAATATGTGGGCATGTAATATCAAGCTGGACTACCGATCTTGTGGTTCATGCAGCATGTGCATAATAAAGTGGTGGATTTAACTTTACTTTCTAATTTGCATCACCATGTTCTGTGACTTCATTTTGTGGCACCCTGCATTCTTTTTCCTCTTGTGATATCTAAATCGTATCTAGTAGTTTGACTGAAAAATGCCACTATGCCCTTGTGACTCCAGCAATGGGTTTCCTTGGCAGCGCCAGGGACCGTCACCCACTCATAAACATTTTGCTATTGGTGTTTCCTTTAAGAATTGTCTACATGTGTCTGCATGCTCAATATATTTACTATCACCAAGGCGATAGATATGGTGCTTTGCTGTGGTGTAAATTGTTCGACTCCTTGACTTTACCAATGCTAACATGTATGGTTCTTTCAGGCTCGTGTCAGAGGGAAGATTGATTCCAATGGATGCGTATCTGCTTTCTTGGAAGAGAGGTTAAATCCTGGTCTCATTTTCCTTCTTTCTGCAGAGGTAAGGACTCAATGTCCAACTGACGCTCTTTTTTGTACTACTTGGCCGGTCCATAAATATTAGTTTTTGAAAAGCTTTTCCAACATAACTCCTGTTGTGGTTTTTTCTGCAGATGGATCATAAGAAGAAAGACTACAAATTTGGATTTGGGTTGACAGTAGGTTAATCGGGGAGTGTTAGCAATCGATCAGGAAATTGTACCATCCAGTCTTAATTAAGGCCTCATTGCTAGGTGCTGAGCAAGAGTTTTTTTCAGTCGGTTTTGGCTTTTGGTTGGAATTGAGGTGGATCGATCTCTTTTGTACTGTTTGAGCAAAAAAAGTTTCTAGCGCTGCAAGCAGCAGCAGCATTGGCTGCTCCTCCAAAACAGTTTTAGCTTTACACTATTCATTGAATATTCTCCTAGCCCTGAAAGTCATAATTTTGTTTCATCCCAATTCCAGGAACCGTTGCGCTAAATATCCAATGAAAGGCAGGGATACTTGTCGTTTTAATGGGGGATCTGCTGTGCTCTTTCTACCTAGTCTTTAAAAGATTCATAATCATTCCTCTGCTAATTTTTAACAGGCTGATTTTGGTTTAGCAATACTATGTTTCTTCTGTTTGTCGCTCGTAATCTGAATATTAAAATTTCTTTCTCGGACGGAAATGCAAAAGACCGGCACAAGAAAATAATTAAATTGGTTTTAACAGTCTCGCCGGGCAAAGCGAAACGACTTCGTTTCAGTGATGTGGGCGATTCGAAATTTCGCCAGGTTAAATAAACGAAGAAGTCCAATGGGCTTTTATTTCTTCTTCGATGGGGGAGCTTGGTGGGCTTATTTACGGTCCAAAGAAGCCTTCACATACAAGCGCCAAGAAAAGCAGAGGACACAACCTAGAGAGCGACGAATCTGAAAGAGAGAGAGAGAGATGAGCAACGGGAGGAGGAAGAAGACGACGACGAGCAGCACAGGAGCGGGAGTGGTGGTGAATCAGAAGAGCGATGACTACGAAGTGTATCAGCTCCTCCAATCAGCGCAAGACGAGTTGCTCCTAAACCTCTCCGTGGATTCCCACATGTCCCGCGTCGCACCCGATTACCTCCTCCCCGATCTCGACCGCCGATTCCGCGCCTTAAAATCTCGACCAGCCACCACCACCACCGACGCCAACAAACCGGCCACGCTCCCCAAGTCGTCATCTGAAAAACAACATCCGGCGGCGGCGGCGGCAGGCCCTCCTCCTGATCCTGATGATCTGTTCGCTAGGTTTGCGGCTCTTAAAGCTTCATCGTCCTCTCCTTCTATCGGTACTAATAACAATAGCCAGAGTGTCTTCGATGTGAAGAATGCCGTTGGTGGATGCGACGACGGAGATGGAGATGACGAAGAGGACGAGGTCGAGAAGATCATTCGCTGGGCCAAGGATGCCGCTCGCCTCGACCCCTCCCCGCCGTCCGATGATGACGAAGAAGAAGAAGAAGAAGACGACGATGATGATCAAGACTTTGAGGACGGCAACAGAAAAGGCGGCTCGGTTAAAGGGAAGCATAAGTAAATAAATAAACAAATACTAGTAACTAGTAATCCATTTGTAACTCAGCTTTTGTACAATTGTATCCCCAGAAATTGGATGTGCTCTTTTAGTTCGCATTTGCTACTCAATTGTTGGAATTCACCAGCTTAGCTTACTTCCTTTGCATTTTGAATATAGGCTATTAGGTGATATAATTCACTAATTTGTCCATTTATTTACTTTTAACCATTTCAGAACCATTCCCTGATAAATTTTGAGCAGAGCAGATTTTCTGATAACTCGGTGTCTGTGTCTACACTTTCTGATGTATAGAAACAACAGAATTCTGCTTCATCCCTACCATCCTCGCAAACAAATGAAGAGCAAAGCATGGCCCTTTCAGAATTTCGAGTTGCGAAGGCACTCTCGTGGGAGGCCTAGTTTGAACCTCATTGGGTCCTTGCAGTAGTTGTAGATCATGTATTTCTGTTGCACCCGCCGGATTGATCTCCGGCCAAGGTTATCCAGTGTTTGCATTCCCCACTTCTTGTCCTTAGAGGTTAAGGTACAAGGTTTTCCGGGCTTCCAAATACAGGCATTGGTATTGAAGTTGCTGTAATAAGCCGTGTATGGAGCATTTGTCCAGTCCGCCTTGACCTTTCCCCCTTGTGTTGCCCAGTCATCTGAGTTCCATAAACTTGCATAGACCTTCATCGGTTGGCTGGTTGGGTACGGTATCCCCTTCAAGTTCCTGAACACCCTGATGGGCGTATTGTCGACCAAGAATCTGCATGGGGAATATTGGTTCGAGAGGTGAGATGTGGTGTTGGAATGATATGCATTATATAACTACTGCCTTGAAGGTGATAGGCTTTTGCTTACATGATGTTTTTGATGTTCCATATGACGGAGTAAGTGTGGAAAGCCTTCGTGGGGTCGAACCAGAGGCGGAACTGCTGTTCTGCAACTCCTATCCCTTGTGCATACACATTCGTGTGGAGAGTATATGGTTGTCCTGTCGAGTTGCCCAAGAACTCGAAGTCTATCTCATCATGCTTTGGCCCTCGCAATGGCCCTCGAGATTTCAGCTGCAAAATAAGAGGAAGTAGGTGTTGCCAGTTCTTAAAGAACAGAAAGAATGAAAATGATTGTTGTACAATGGAGGGAATGAATGAGACTAACGTAGAATGTGGTGACCAATCCTGCTGAGTTGCCTGGTACTAGTTTGATTTGCATATCAAATCTCCCAAATAAGTACTCGTTCTTCGACTCGAATCCAGAGCCGCTATACTTATCAATCGATAGCGAGAGAAGTTTGCCGCCCCCGCCCCTGAGTATCTTGCCCCGCCCATCACCCCAGGTAATGTCGACATCTCTGTAGAAATTCCCTCCTTCGGAGGCTCCTATTAGGCATGCTAGGAAAAGAGCCCCCAGGAGCATTGATGAAACCCCGGCAGCAGAAGAAGTGAATGACATGTTTATTTCATTAATTAGCAAAGCAAGAGAGATATAGAGGTGAAAGAAAAGCTAGCCTTCCTTTACAGAAAGGAAGAGCTAGCCTTATGGCTTTTGGGATATCAGAGATTTCAGGCTTGAGCCCCTTGTATTGGTCGCCTTATGAATTTGCGACATTAGACCTCGGGCACGAGCCTATATAGATTCTATTGTAGCCGGTGGCTTAACCCTGCTAATTCAAGACAAGAGATAATGAATTGAATTGTGTTTTGTGGTGGAAACGAACCAGGGATTCAGGAAAATGAGGTGAGTTGAATCACTTGTCTTGAATGCTCTGAAATTGGCAAACCGGAAGCTAAAAAGATTGTGGTTGGATAAAAGAAAATCTTGGCATAGCCAACTTGGGCCATTTTAAAGCGGAAGACAGAATAGCTGGGAGTAAATTTTTCCTTATATTAAAAGGTAATAGTTGAAACGTTGTGGAAAACTTTCCTTTATTATTTATCAGAAAAGAAACTCGTTTTTTTTTTTTTATTTCACTCATGTGTATTACACCTTCATCTGCAGAAAGAATAAAGAATTGATAACTTGATTACAGAATTATGCACAAAAAATAATGAACAATTGAATGCTTAAAAATTTGGGAGATATATAGTTCTGCTTAGAATCTTGATCGCTTGCACTCGGGAGGGAGACCCTGAGAGAAGCGGTTCAAGTCAGTGCAGTAGTTGTAGATCATGTGCTTCTGCTGCACCCAACGGAGTCTGTTCCGGCCGGCGGCGTCCAGCCCCTGGACTTGCCAGGCGCTGTCCTGAAGGGAAGTTGTTGAGGTACAAGATGATCCGGCGCCTGTCCAAACACAGGCATTGGCATTGAAGTTTCTGTAAGAAGCCGTGAAAGGAGCTTGTGTCCAGTCTGTCTTCACGCGGCCCCCTTGTGTAGCCCAGTCATCAGCATTCCACAGACTGGAATAGATCCTCATTGGTTGATTTTTGGGGAATGGAACACCAATTGATTCCAAGTTGTTGAACACTCTGATGGGTATGTTGTCCACTAAAAATCTGCATATATAGCCAAATGAGACTGTCAAAAAAACAGTACTTTTGAAGGACAATTGATTGGTCAATATTCACGCAGGGTGATTCGCATGGTACTTACATGATGCGTTGGGTGTTCCAAACAATGGAATAAGTGTGGAAAGCCTTTGTGGGATCAAACCAGAGGTGGAATTGCTGCTCCCTGTTGCCTTTCCCCTGTGAGAACACATTAGTGTGGAGAGTATATGGTTGTCCTGTTACGTTCCCCAAGAACTCGAAGTCAATCTCATCGTGGGTTGGTCCTTGAGACGATAGCTGCAGATTTAATCAAACAAACTGTAAGTATCAGATGTTGACTATAAAATGCAAGGCTCAAAGCAAGAGCAATGAGTACTTATTGAATGAGGCTTACGTAGTATGCAGTGACGGTCCCAGCTGAGTTGCCAGCAACAAGTTTGATTTGCATGTCTACCCGGCCAAATAGGTACTGGTTCTTGGACTGGAACCCTGACCCAGAAGCCTTATCAAGAGACAACGTGAGAAGCTGGCCGCCGTTGAGTATCTTGGCTCGCTGGTCACCCCAGGTTATGTCAAAATCTTGGTAGAAGTTGCCAGCCTCTGAGTTTCCCATTAGAAAACCAAGAAACATAGCTGCTAAAAGTATCATCTCTGCAGAAATCTTGTTAACAGAACAAGGGAATGCCATCTTATCAGCTCAGGAAGGTAATTAGATCTGTAGAAAAAATGAGAGAAGAGGTATAGGTAGACTTGTTTAATTTGTCTGATGTTAGAACTTTTGCTCCAGGTCCTTTATATAGAGGTAACTGACCTACCTCCACTGTTGAGGCACGCGGAGAAAGATAATCTTCTAGTAGCTTATTTATCATTATTAAATACTAACACACTAGTCATAGCTGGTAGGCAATGGCTTCAAATTAAGCTTCTAGTAGCTGGAGACAGGCCCGCATGTTGAAACCTGAAACGAAAGCGTATGGTTTATGAATGCATTAGCAGCCATTTTGTGGTGCGGTGGTGTAATTCCGTATTGGGACCAAACAGGAGCCGAAACCAAGTGAACCAACACATAAACAAATGTGAGCTAGCTAGCTTAGCTGTCTTTCAAGTTTGGGACAGCAGAGATATACGCGTATGGTGGGTTGTCGGTGGTGTCTTTTCCCATTCACTACCTAATTCTTCTCGTGATTTTATTCAGTACTAGTAGAACTTTTGATGGGGTCTTGTCGGAGAACTTGCAAGTTCGAAGAAGTTTCTGTCCTTTTGTTAAATAGTCCCTCTGTCCTTCAATATAAATAGTTTTAGGCTTTGTGTTTTGTTTCCGAATATAAGTCCTTAAAAGATTTCAAAAAGCATTAAATTTATTTTTTTCATGTTTATCCTTACATTAAATTAGTTGTTTTGGACTTTATATTTTTTTAAAATTTTATTATTGGGATAATAGAAAAGATAGGTTAGTAATCTAAACAATAAAATTTAATGAAATTAGGCTCATTTAATGCTTTTTTTAAGAGATGTGCAAAATTCTTAAACGACTTATATTGAGCGACAGAGGGAATACTAGTATTGAGAAGCCAAATTAGGTATATAGCTGTTGCGTGCTTTCTTTTTTTTCCTGTGTACGTAGTAGACACCCATGAATGAACAGAGAACATGGAAAAACGAATTGTCGGAACTCGACTTCTTTAAACGCATTAATTACCTTCAATTTGAACTCGCTTGACCAAGATGTGTTTGTTTTTAAGCTCATATTTGGTTTCTGATCTTAACGAGTTGACTAATGTTACAGGTCAAAGCTTAATTCGAGATTTGCATCAAAAAAAAAAAGTTTGAGATTAGCACCAGTAAAATGAAGTGGAGTTGGAAGTATCTATCGTATGTCGATTTCAAATATTTGACAAGTAGCTCTTCCAGTTTGCTATTATACTAAGTTTTGTTTGAATTAATTGAAAATTACACGGTTAACTGGAGCACTTGTTTTCTTCCATAGGATTAATAGCATTTTTTCTTTTTAAAAAGAAAATTAAGAGGCAACAATGTATATGGTTTTGGCTTTTTTAGGGACAACAAAGAAATTTTTTAAATAACACACGGTACAAAAGGAGGGAAGTAGAAATACAGTTGGGTTATGAATACGAAGGATATCCCATTGCTCTGTCATAAAACCGCATTCTGGATTTGAAACTCAAAAAATCGCCACTGCATATAATCCCTTTCAAAGTTGCGATTGGAAATGGATGTTATCGGTATATATATATATATATATATATATATATATATATATATATATATATATATATATATATATATATATATATAAAGTTGCATAATTTGGTTTTACGAGCATTTCTAACTGTGATCATCCTTTTCTTTTTTTCTCATCTGAAATAAAGTTTGCTTTCTCTGTTTTTCAATAACAACATTACATTTCTTACACTTGATAAAAAAAATTTATTTCTCTCATCTATTCACACAATGACAATTTTTTTTTTTGTGCAGAAAGAATAAAGAATAAAGAATTTCATGACTCAAGCATGCACACTAGCTAGAATGAATCAAAGAATGCTTAGGAAAATTGGGAGACTATATATTCGTGGTTTCTTCAAAATCTTGATCGCTTGCATTCAGGTGGGAGTCCCTGAGAGAAGCGTTGGAGGTCCGTGCAGTAATTATAGATCATGTATTTCTGCTGCACCCACCGGATTCTGTTCCGGCCGGCGGCGTCGAGTGCCTGGGCTTGCCATTTATTGTCCTGGAATGAGTTGGTGGAAGTAGTTGAGGTACAAGATGATCCGGCGCCGCCTGTCCAAACACAGGCATTGGCATTGAAGTTTCTGTAAGAGGCAACGAAAGGAGCTTGTGTCCAGTCTGTCTTCACACGCCCCCCTTGTGTAGCCCAGTCATCAGCGTTCCACAGGCTCGAATAAACCCTCATTGGTTGATTCTTGGGGAACGGAACACCAATTGATTCCAAGTTGTGGAACACTCTGATGGGTATGTTGTCCACTAAAAATCTGCATATATAGCCAAATGGAGACTGTCAAAAAGAGTAAACAACTTATTGGTTAATTTTCACAGAGGGGGTTTGCATGGTACTTACATGATGCGCTGGGTGTTCCAAACAATGGAGTAAGTATGAAAAGCCTTTGTGGGATCAAACCAGAGATGGAACTGCTGTTCTCTGTTGCCTTTGCCTTGGGAGAACACATTAGTGTGGAGAGTATATGGTTCTCCAGTTACGTTCCCTAAAAACTCAAAGTCAATCTCATCATGGGTTGGTCCTTGGGATGATAGCTGCACATTTGAGGAAATTATACTAAGTATGGCACCAGAAAAAGAAAAATCACTAGGAACTGAAAGATGAAAGGAATACATATATGTAGTTGTACAAATGAGAAACTTACGTAGAATGTAGTGACAGTTCCTGCAGAATTGCCTGCTACTAGTTTGATCTGTATCAATCCTACCAAAGAGGTACTCATTCTTGGATTGGAATCCAGCGCCAGAGTACTTATCAAGAGACAGAGTGAGAAGTTGGCCGCCATTGAATATCTTAGCGCGATCGTGACCCCATGTGACCTCCACTTCTTGATTGAAATTCCCTGCCTTTGAGCTACCCATTACTAGACATCCTAGTAAAAGAGACACCCAAAGCATTGAGGAAAGCTTAGCAGAACTGGCTAATGACATATCTGTTTCTCTGATTGTCAGCTGCAGGGAAGCTAGATAGAGTTTTTTTTTTTTTTTTTTCTTTTGGGTCGAAAGGGAGCTAGCTAAATAGAGAAGAAAGAAGAGGAGAGAGTAGTTAATTGATGTGTGATTCTAGGCTTCAGCTGGAGCCCCTTATATAGTTGCTGCTTTTCTTGTGCATGGAGCCTATCCTAGTTAAATATGTAAAACATGAGAGATCATGGCTGGTTCAGGGGAGGTGGAATGTAATTAATTTTTCCGAACTCTGGGTACAGGCTTGCAAATCTAATTGTAAAATAATGGTAAGAGGGGAAAGGAAAGAGCCTAGGAAAAGAAGTCATGCCGAGTCCAGACAAGTTAGGGTCTTAGGGATTGTGGTGTATCGGTGAGGGGCAGATGATGCGAAGGCAATACACAAATCACACAAATGAACCTTTGACCTTATAAAATTGCCTGCTTCATAAGTATAGAATAAGATGTGGTCAGGATAGGACAAAAGGATTTATATGCGTACAGCGGTGCATATACGCGTTCGCGTTAGAATGCGGCTTCCGCGGTGCAGGTCATCCATGATAATAGTGATATCATGGAAAATCCCATGCCCCTGCCCCCATATATGTCTGTATGTAAAACGAAAAAACTCGGGGTGTTACAGGATAAGGCCGGTGAAGAGTATCCTGTTTGTTTGGTTTCCCATCCGGTATTTAGTACTTGTGCGCTTGGGTAATAGTGGGTGAGTCTAAAAAAAATTGGAGAGTATTCTAATTACTATAATTCTAAATTACATCATGCTTAATCTGTGTGTGCCTCTCAGTTAGTAAATCTGGTGAGTACAATTCATTATAAAAATAAATGGAGTTAAATATTTTTTTCGAAGGAGACTCCAATTTTTTTCTCTGTACACTATTTTAACTGAAGACTTCTTGAGGAATAAGGGGGCAAACCACTTGGCTGAGAATCATTTATGAGATTTTTACCATTATCTTGTTTAAGAAGTAAAATTTAGGGGGCTCGCCCCTACTTGCCCGAAGGAGACTCCAATTTTTTTCTCTGTACACTATTTTAACTGAAGACTTCTTGAGGAATAAGGGGGCAAACCACTTGGCTGAGAATCATTTATGAGATTTTTACCATTATCTTGTTTAAGAAGTAAAATTTAGGGGGCTCGCCCCTACTTGCCCCCGGATCCGCCCATGGGCGTTGGCTATAAAAAAATAGGCGGTATTTAATTATAATTATTTTATGGTTCTAATTAATTGTTTTATTTTATATATATCTTGAGGACTTGAGTTGTTGATCTGTTAGTGTTGGTCTATGGTGTGCTATGGGTATCATTGAGATTACAGTTTTTGGCCAAAACAATGCGAAATGTGATTTAAAAACGTGAAACATGATTAACGACACTAAGCACTATATTACCAGTTTCGAAGGCATGAGAAAAGGGCAAGAACAGCTTCCTACTTATGAGTTGACAGTTCTTATGACTTTTTGTTAATTATTTATTTGCTGTAAATTGTTTTAATATTTTTGTATTGCAATCATTTATCTTTAAGTTTCGTTTCATATCTTAGTGTTGAAACATATTATATCATCTAAAAATTTGTATAGTTAGATAAGGAATTATATAAGTAGGTCATAAAAAATTAGTTTCCTTCAAAACATAATTTATTTATTAATACAATTTTACCAATTTAATAGGTGCTAGTCTTAAGTGTTTGTATATTAGAATGAATAATGTTTGTTGTTTGATGCATTTGTAAGGTGCAAGTCCATGTCAATCGGGATGATAAGTGTCATACAATCTAGTGTTGCATATCATAATAATTGTTGGGTATGGAATCGATGAAAAAAATAAGTGTCATACAATCTAGTGTTGCATATCATAATAATTGTTGGGTATGGAACCGATGAAAAAAATAGCGACCTTCACCATTGGATTGTTAGAAATTACTCAGGGTTAGAGATGGGGTCATAAAGGACATCCATGTGTGGTTTGGAACGGAGAGGATGAAAAATCCTTATTTGATAGGGTGTTTTTATATGGTGAGTCCTTTATTTTCATTGTCTTATCGAAATTATAATATTTGTTATGGCATAAATTTATTATTGTTTGTAATTTTTGCATGGTAAATTCTTCGGTGCTGCCCCTTGATGGGTATGCACCATACATACCCCCACGTGGCGAATTGCAGTAGGGCCACGTGACACCTTTTTTCCACCCTAGAAAATCAAAAAACAGTCTTTATAAATATATATATTTTTTAATTAGATCCTTGAACCTTTTTACATTACAAAAATGTACCTAATTAATCCTCGGTAAATTGTTAACAGCACTTCTCACTTCTCAGTGCACGAAATCCACTATGAGATAGCCGGCGGCTTAGCGTCCACCGTGACAGGTGTGGAAGAGCTTTTTTTTTATAGAAGTCGATCTTTATTGATGATGAATCTATTTACAAAGAATGCATTATGAAAAATAGCATGGCTGTAAGCCCAACTCAACTCTATTGTTAATCAACTGGTAAATGCGATGCGAACAGCCTTGCCCGAACTCCATCCTTTGAAAGGCTCAGCTGAACAGAGTATAGAGCCCGCAGCATAAGGGAAAGCAGGATGAGCAAGCTTGAACCACCAGTGCGCCCTTGTGCGTAAAACATCGAAAAGGATATCAGCATGGAAAGGCTTCTGCTCAAAGATCAGTGCATTGCGAGATAGCCATAAAGACCAGGTCAAAGAAATGCCTAGCATCACCCAAGCTTGTTGTGATGCGACTGAGCCCGCAATCCAAGGCCATTGCACGAACCACTCCTCCATCGTTCTAGGAGCAACCCACGTCACACCCCACCAGCAACAGAGCCGCCACCATATTGAGGAGGCAATAGGACAGTGAAGGAAAAGATGTGTTGTGTCTTCCACCTCTAACAAGCAAAAAGGGCAAAGAGCGGCATCACCATGCAGTATGCCACGATGGTGAAGGACAGAGCGAGTGGCAAGACCGTCGTTAAGGAGCCTCCATAGAAAGTGTTCAACGTTGGGGGGAACAAGAGACAACCAAGGCAATGGGCGTGGTATCAAAGGTGGAGGACCATTATGCAAGAAGTAATATCCTGACTTCATGGTATATGAGCCACTGCTGTCCCCCTTCCAACGCCATGTATCCAGTCGTTCCTGATGCGTATAGAAACACAGAAAGGATATTGTGAATTGAGTACATCAAATGATGTTCTCTGCAGTATTTTATAATCACTGTATTAGTGTTACACATAAACTCCAACCCCTTTGGAGATATCTATCACACGTTACAACTGTAAAGATTAGAGCTACATCTGTAAGGTACATAGTAATCCTCCTAACCTCATCCTATCATACAATACGTAACATAACACAATACTATCACTAACACCCCCCCGCAAACTCAGCCAGGGGAAGAACACAGGTTGAGTTTGGTGATAATGGACTGGAAACGTGCAGTAGATAGGGGTTTGGTTAGAACATCTGCCAACTGATCTTCACTGCCAATAAACTGAACTTGCATATGGCCTTGCGTGACCTGTTCTCGAACGAAGTGGAAATCAATTTCCACATGTTTTGTTCGTGCCTTGATGACCGGATTATGACTAAGGAATGTAGCTCCCAGGTTGTCGCACCAAAGTTTTGGTTTTTGAACAAGTACCCCAAGCTCAACCAAAAGATTCTTGATCCACATGAACTCCGCTGTGCCGTCTGCCATTGCTTTGTACTCGGCTTCTGTCGATGATCTTGCCACTGTTCGCTGTTTGCGGGAAGCCCAGGCGACAAGATTCCCTCCATAGAAAACCATAAAACCTCCTGTAGACTTTCTATCATCCGGGCTACCAGCCCAGTCAGCATCCGTAAAAATTTGAATGTCTGTGCTCTGTGTAAATCGTAGGTGGAGTCCGTGATTCATGGTTGCCTTTAAGTATCTCAGAATGCGCTTCACAGCCACTAGATGAATTTGGGTAGGGGAAGACATGAATTGACTAACCTTGCTCACAGAAAAGGCTATATCAGGGCGTGTTATAGAGAGGTACTGGAGAGAGCCGACGAGTTGTCGATATTTTGTCGGATCCAAAAGAGGTTCCCCGTCATGTTGTCGTAAAATAGTGGATGTTGAGGCTGGTGTTAGAACCGGTTTGCAGGTTTCCATTCCCGCCTTGACCAATAAATCCCGAATATACTTTGTCTGGGTGAGTAAGAGACCTGTCTGTGTTTTACAAACTTCAACTCCCAAAAAGTAAGTTGGGTAGCCAAGATCTCGCAGGGCAAACTCTTGACTCAGCCGACACAACAAATCATTAACAAAAGCAGTGCTACTTCCTGTAACAACAATGTCATCGACATAGACAAGAAAATACACCGTGATGCCCATTTGGTTATAAATAAGAAGGGAAGGATCAGAGCGTGACACCTGAAAACCAAGATGGAGAAGATAATCAGTGAGGCGAGAATACCAGGCCCGGGGCGCCTGTTTCAGTCCATATAAAGACCGACGCAGCAAACAGACATGATCAGGTTTGGAGGGATCAACGAAGCCAGGAGGCTGAACCATGTATACCGCTTCCTGTAACCTGCCATGGAGGAATGCATTCCTAATATCCAGTTGTTTCATTACCCATTTGTGAGAAAGAGCCAAAGAAAGAACCAACCGGATTGTCGTTGGTTTGACAACGGGGCTAAAAGTCTCACTGTAGTCAATACCAGCCCGCTGATGAAACCCCTTAGCTACCTGTCTGGCTTTATACCGCTCAATGCTGCCATCAGAATTGCGTTTGATTCGATACACCCACTTACAACCAATAAGATTCATCCCAGCCGTCCGGGGCACAAGATCCCATGTTTGATTCGTGATTAACGCATTCATTTCTTCCACCATGGCCTGGCGCCATTCTTTGCATTTGTTAGCACTGGTGAAACAAGTAGGTTCGGTGTCCTGTTGAGTATGGAGGTTGGCAGAATTAATTGTTGGTGAATAACGGTTAGGTGGTTGTCTGTGTTGTCTAAGAGTCATAGGATGATGTTTAGGTGGTATAGGTGCGGGACTTGGACTCGAAGAGGATTCGGATGTGGGTGAGGAAACTGATGTTTGGAGCAGTGGGGAGGAAACTGGAGTAGTGTCTGGGATGGGAGAAGAGGCAGAAGTGTCCCGGAGAGGAGAAAAAGGAGTAGGAGATGATGTGGAAGGTGTCTTAGGAGAGGAAGCAGAGGGCATACCTTGTTGTAAGGAGGGGAAGAAAACCGTGAGAGGCACCGGTGTCCAAGTGTCAGCAGAAACTGGAGTCGATGGAGGTCGATCCTGTTCATTGGAAAAAGGGAATAGATGCTCCAAAAATTTCACATGACGAGCGATATAAAACCGCCGAGTGTTGATGTCGTAGCATCGATAACCTAGGTGTTTAGGGCTATAACCTAGGAAGACACAAGAAGTTGAGTGAAAATCGACTTTGTGCTTGTTATAAGGACGTAGAAAAGGAAAACATAAACACCCAAAAACCCTAAGAAAGGAATAGTCTGGTGGTTGGCGAAATAATAGCTGATAAGGAGAAATATTTTGGTTAACAGATGAAGGCAAGCGATTAATGAGATATACTGCCGTCTCAAAGGCAAAATGCCAGTATTTCTTAGGAACATTCCCAGTAGCAAGTAGAGTTAACCCGGTTTCGACAATATGTCTGTGTCTACGTTCAACAGCACCCTGTTGTTCGTGGGTATGTGGACACATTATGCGATGTTGGATACCCTGATTAGTGAAGTATTTGTGTAACTTGCGATACTCACCTCCCCAGTCACTCTGTATTGCTTTTATTTTGGTGTCAAAATATCGCTCAACAGACTTTTGAAAAAGTGGGAAAATAGTGAAAACATCAGATTTATGTTGAATGGGAAAGAACCACAAATACTTACTATAATCATCGACGAACAAGACATAATATAGATGACCATCACAACTGGGAGTTGGAGAGGGTCCCCAGACATCAGTGTAAAGTAAATCTAACGGGCGTGCAGCCCTTTTATTGGAAAGGGGAAGGTGCAACCTAGACATTTTTCCTAAGGGACAATGAACACAAGACTGACGACTCGGTGAAGGAAGAACAGGAAGACCTCGACTTGCCAGAATCTGTTGTTGAACACGATCATGAGGATGACCCAATCTGCGGTGCCAAACAAGAGATTCAACCCGAACAGCAAGGAACGCATCAAGGCTTCGTTTTATTGGAATTGAAGGAAATTGGTATAGACCATTAATGCTCGGACCGGTGAGAATGGTGGTCTTGGTTACCTGGTCCTTGACACAGAAAAACTTAGGATGAAACTCAAAATATACTCCATTATCTTGAGTAAATTTCTGAACTGAAAGTAGAGATTTGGTTATAGAGGGTACATGTAAAATATTATGCAAAGAAAGAGGTTTAACAGGAGTGGACAAAATCTGAGAACCAATACCATGAATTGGAAGATGCGCACCATTGCCAACCTGCAAAGAATCACTGCCAGTATAATCATCATATTGATAGAACTGGTTGTAATCTGGTGTCACATGATGCGAAGCACCAGTATCAGGGAACCACGTTGATGGAACAGATCCATGGGGAGATGGCGGTATATTGGTGTGAACTGTATGTGCACTAGGAGCAGGCAAGGAAGCACGTTGGAAACACTGCCAGGCACCATGACCAAAGCGACCACATAGCTGACAACGCAACCGACCGGCATCCTGATTCCAGTTGCGATTTGGCTGTCCACGTCCAGAAAACTGTCCACCGCGGCCTCTCCCGCCGCGGCCACGTCCCCTGAAACCACCACGTCCTCGACCTTGAGGATTGTCATTGCGCTGCACAAGCTGAGCAGAAGGTGGTGTTGTGGAAACAGGTGGGGTCTCCACAGCCGGTGGAGTGACAGAATCAATATTCAAAGCTTTGATTGGATCGTCATAAATAAACTCATGACTCATTAGAAGGCTTTGCAATTCAGAAAAGGTAACCGGTTCAACACGGGTTTGAAGAGAGGATACAAGTGGCTTGTATTCAGTTTTGAGGCCCCGAAAGACGTACACATTAAAATCAGTAATGGAGAGGGGCTTACCAGAGGCGGCCATCTCATCGGCCAGCCGCTTTGCTCGATTAAGAAATCTGAGAACAGGTTCGTCCGAGTGTTGTTCAAGGCGCTGGAGGGCCATATGGATTGCCATGACTCTTGTGTTGTTGGGAGAGGCAAGGGATTCTTCAAGAGCAAGCCACGCATCACGTGATGTCTTTTTGTTCACAACAATGGAGAAGACTTCAACGGTGACAGAAGATAAAATAGCGCTAAGAATGAGATTGTCCTGTTGAACCCAACGAAGATAATTGGGATTGGTCTCAGGAAGATCACCCTCATTGATGGGCAGAATAGTTTGGACAGGACAAGGAAAGGAGCCATCAATATAACCCATGACTCCTTGACCAACCAAAAAGGGTTCCATTTGTGCTCGCCAGAACACATAATTGGTTTCAGTGAGTTTTATAGAGATATGATGATGCACCTGCGACAGGGGATGGGTAGCAGGATCAAGGGACTGGAGAGGAACAACCCCACCAACGGTTGAAGCAGAAGAGCTTGGAGACTTAGAAATAATGGACTCAGTATTTTTGGGATCGGTAGCCATTGAAAGCTTTAATGCTCCGCTACCATATAGAAACACAGAAAGGATATTGTGAATTGAGTACATCAAATGATGTTCTCTGCAGTATTTTATAATCACTGTATTAGTGTTACACATAAACTCCAACCCCTTTGGAGATATCTATCACACGTTACAACTGTAAAGATTAGAGCTACATCTGTAAGGTACATAGTAATCCTCCTAACCTCATCCTATCATACAATACGTAACATAACACAATACTATCACTAACAATGCGTAGAGAGATTGAGCAGCATGGCATGGATCTGGCTACATGTATGAACCTCCCAGGAATAAAGTGGCCTATGCCATCCACCCGGGTCGAAGACAATGGCAGCATGCTGAAGAACAAAGGCAAGTAATACCTCCTGAAATGCCGAGATTCTGAAGAGCCTAGGGTAGCACTCTTTAAGACTGCCTAATGAGCACCAGGAATCATACCAAAAGCTGACCTTCGACCCATCACCAAGTTGAAGCTCCAACCCAGATAATAAACATTGTCCTGACAGCTCTTGAAAGCCACCACTACGAACAATGCCAGACCATATGGGAGAGCATTTGTTTTGAAGAAAAGAAGGGCAGAGGGCCGGGGATGCAGCCACGCATTTAGAATGGATTAAGGATTTCCACAGGTTATCTGATGGACAACGAAAGCGCCATAGCCATTTAAATAGAAGTGACTGATTCTTAACCAACAAAGATTCAACTCCTAACCCTCCACGTGACTTTGGGACAGATAATTTTTCCCATGCGATTAGGCAAAGCTTTCACCTGTCACCACAATGTCCCCGTAAAAATTCTCTTTGCAGCCTTACCAATTTCCTAGCAACACCGGTAGGCATTCTGAACAAGGATAAGTAATATAATGGCAGGGCAGAGAGCACTGAGCGTAGCAAAACCACACGACCAGCAAATGAGAGGAATCGGCCCTTCCAAGATTGAAGCTTGGACCGAACCTTCATCAAGACCGGCTCCCAGTTCTTAATAAGGCGCATATTCGCCCCCAACGGCAAACCCAAATAAATAAACGGTAACTTTTCAGGTTTGCATAGCATGTTGTTCGCCATAGTGTTCACCTCGTGTTCACCTCCTCTTCACTCATATTAATGCCAGCCAATCCACTTTTGTAAAAGTTAATACGGAGGCCCGATAACATCTCAAAACAACGGAGAATCCTCTTGAGAGTGAGGAGGGCAGCATGAGAGGCATGAGAGAACAGTAATGTATCATCAGCAAATTGTAACAGATTGATAGTAATACCGTGTAGCCGAATAGGATCAATCAAACCTTGAGTAATGGCCTTATCCAATAACATAGGAAGACCCTCTGCAGCAAGGAGGAAAAGGAAGGGGGATAAGGGATCCCCTTGCTTCAAACCCTTCTGCATGGTAAATTGAGTGGATGAAGAACCATTAATAAGGACCGAAAGAGTTGAAGGTTGAAGACAACTACGAATCCAACTCAACCACTGTTCACCAAAACCCATCTTGACCATTACTTGTATCAAATAATCCCAGGATATGGAATCATATGCTTTCCGGAAATCCAGCTTCCAAACCATAGCTTGTGAGCGAGAGGACTTTAGGGAATGAACCACTTCGGAAGCAACCAGGGCGCAATCAAGAATATTCCTCCCGGCAATAAAAGCAGATTGAGATGGGTTAATCAGGGTCTCCATAACAGGTTTTATCCGTGCAGCAAGAATCTTAGAAATAATCTTGTATAGACCATGGATCAAGGTGATGGGGCGAAAGTCGTCAAAACTGCGAGCATCAACTTTCTTGGGGATCAGAGTGATATAAGAACAAGTAGCGCCCTTAGGGAAGGTACCAGTAGCAAAAAAAACTAGCACTAGATCAAACAAATCATCCTTTAGCACATCCCAACACCTCTTATAGAAAGAGAAATTGAAGCCATCAGGTCCTGGGGCTTTTGTTGAGTCGCAATCCCAAACCGCAGCTTTAATTTCTTCCCAAGTCACAGGCCTCTCTAAGTAGGAAGCTGTACTCGCATCAATAAATTTAAATTGTAGATCCCCAATCTTAGGTCCCCCCCCCGTATCAGAATACAAGGTGGAGAAAAATCTAGTTGCTTCATTTTTTATATCAACCGGACTCGTCAATTCATCCTGTCCCCTCCAAATAGAATGGATCCCCTTCTTCCGCCCACGATGACAAGCCATTATATGAAAAAATTTGGTATTACGGTCCCCCAACTTGCACCAACTAACCCGTGATTTCTGTCTCCATAATGATTCTTGTTGTTTTTCACGTTGGAATAACTGTGTTCGAGCACAGGCCAGATCCTCCCTTTCTTGGCTCGTCAGGTCCTGCTTCTCAAAGAGAAGCTCTAGGTGATCAATCTTTTCCTGGAGCAACATCAAATCCCGATCCACATTCCCAAAAGTTTCTTTATTCCATCTACTCAGCTCAACTCTCAGCTGACTCAACTTCTTCAGGAATCGAAACTTGCCAGGTAGTTCAGTACCAATGCGCAACCACAAGTCACATATGATCTTGTGAAACTCTGGGTATGTCCACCAGCAGGCTAAAAATTTAAATGGCTTATATCCCCAATTAACTCGTTCTTGTGCTAGAATGAGAGGCCAGTGATCCAATCCTCCTCGTTTTCCGGTGTGAAGAAACAAGTTCGGAAAGGTAAGGGTCCATTCTGGTTCAATCATGATCCTGTCGATTTTACTTGCAGCAAAGGAATTATCCTTCTGAAGTGAAGACATAAATCTCCGAAGTGCTCCAGCCCCCCTCCTTATTAACCTTCCACTTCTTCTATCTTCCACCACTAAGGTCTCATTATAGTCACCCAAAACCATCCAAGGAGATGTAAAAGAGCCCTTTAAGACTTCAAGTTCCGCCCACATATCCACACGTTGATCAAGGTCTACTGCCCCATACACACAACAAAATGTCACTGTTATGTTTTCACGTCTCAACAGCCCCTCCACAAGAATCCAACGGTCCCCTATTAATCTTCGAGAACCTGTAAAAACGTCCATGTCCCACATAAACAAGAGCCCCCCTGATGCACCCACCGAATCCACCGCTAAGAAATCCAGGTTTTGAGGAGACCAAATCTTTCGACACCAAGGTTCTGTAACACCCTGAGCCTTAGTTTCACAAAGGAAGACAAAGGTAGATGAGTTCGCCATAATCAAGGACCTCAGGTGACTCCGTTTTGACTCTGACAAAATGCCTCTATAATTCCAAGAAATAAGACTAAACATGGGCTCGTGATGCACTCCATTCAACTGCTTCATGCTCAACTAATTCTTTGCCCAACTGTAGCACAGCCTCAGGTTGTTCAGAGCTATCCCACCCCAAGGCTTCCCCAACAGTGGTGGTTTCTCTTGCCTCCTCTTCGGTGAAAGAAACTTCCTGAGATGGGACAGTATGCACTCGTGAAAGTCTACCATTAATCCTCCTGATATCATTGTTGGTTGACGAGTCGGAGGAGACCACATCACCAGTTTTTGTAATCTTTTTGTACTTTCTCCTTTGCGTCACTCTCGCCGACTGAACTGCCAACTCCAACCTTCTTAACAAATAACTGTCACTTCCTGAAGAGGACACCCGAGTACCCTTGGAACTAGAGGAAGCTGACCCATTTTGTGCTGTTAGATGTTGGAGGCCCACATGGGTAGAAGTATGATCCTCAGCCCTCGGGGTCAGTGGGTCACTTTCGCCACACTCCTCCAAAGGCCCAAAAGAATTTGAGATGTGTAAAGGAGTACAATCTTGTATGGAAACCCTCGACAGACTTTCCTTGTGGCTCACACTTTGATGACAGTGATTACAAAAAACTTCCTTTCGCCCCTCCTCATCATGATTGCTCAATATCCTGCGTGAATCATGCTCCAAAATCCGTTGCTCATCATAATTTCCTCCCGAAAAATCCTCCTGTGCATTTAAGCCCCCATCACGGGAATTATGGTGTAAGATCTCCATAATTCCGAAGGGATCGGTGTAGACTTCCTGAGAATCCGCCTGTATGTTCTTTCCATTTTTGTACTTCTCCCCGGACCCTGGTGCTTCCGACGACCCCCCAGAATTCGGTTCGCTTGAGGTGTCATCATCCATAGTGAGGTTGATGCTCCCCTATAGGATTTCATCCGGTATAACCGGGTCCTCAACAACTGCAACTGAATAGGAGACTCCTGCTATCCTCACAGACATCTCTCTATTTAAGAGCCTATCATTTTCTGTCAATACCTGAATTCTTGCCCCCCCAAGAACTTTTCGGCTAACAGTCTCAGGAGCAATCTGAACCACCTTCCCAAAAAAAGAACCCACAAGGTTGAAGAACTCGTTACTCCATGCAGTCAGCGGTATTCCTCTGATAGTTAGCCAACATTTGCGATTTTTTGCCCTATCTCCTTGTTGCCATGGTTTGAAGGAATCGAACCACAGTGGGATCCAGTCTGGTACCTCCTCGCAAAATGAGAGCATACTATCCCTCGAAGAGAAGCATACCAAAGCAGCGTCTCCTCCCAGTTCTGATACCGTCACATCTGGCATATCATGTAGCTTCCACATCAGATGAACCATATCCAACTTACATGTATCCTTCACAACACCCACTGCACATCTAGATAACCATTCGGACGTATCAGATGTTGGGATAAAGGAAATACCTGTTCGAGTGGCTCCATCCATCTCTCCATCTCCTCTAAGAACATCAGCAAAAGGTCTCGTGATCACCGGTTTTTCCTGTATCCCAATCCTTTGAGTTACAGTCCTATGATGTGGCGAACTATATGTTCTGTCCCTGGCAATATTCGCCTGGACTACACCATTTTCCGTCTGAACCCTATTAACATCAGATAACAGCCTCTGCAGGTCGCAGTTACTCTTGAATCTCACAAACCCGAATCTCTGTCCACTCTCCGCTGCTTTTCTGGGGATGTATACATCCACTACCTCGCCGTATTTTGACATAATACGATACACATCAGTTGGGGACCACGAGGGGGACATGTTTTGGACATACAGACTATGGACCTGACCGTTTGCCATGGCTTTCAGAACTTGTTGTCTACTCCATTTGGAGAAGTATGGGACACTTGGTTTTTTGGGATCTGTTGTGTCAGGTATGTTAGGTTGAGTGGGATTGTTTGTGTTTCTCGGTTGAGGGGGTGCAGTTGCTGGGGGCTGGGTAGGGTCGGTTGAGAGCATTGGTCTGCAGGTTATTGAACCTTATGATATAATATCTTTTCAGTTCAGCTTTGTCATATCCTTACTTCTCTTTCTTCAATCTTTCTACTGATCGGCCAAATGATAATACTACCTTTACAGGTGTGGAAGAGCTGGTTGCGCCGTTGATAACTATAACTATGAGAAGAGGAGAGGAGATTGAGAAACCTAATTTTGAGATTTATTAATTGAGGAAGAACAAGAGCGAGGTGAATTGCTTGATGGATAAAAGCCAACATCGAAGAAATGACAAGGAGAAAGACATGGATGTGACCACTTCGGCTTTGGTGGATGGTGTGGCAGAGTGTATAAATGGTTTGTACGACCGTCTTGTGGATGCTGTAGTCTTTTGGGTCTTGGCTGATTGTTGTTTAAGCAATTTCTAAATTGTGTAGAACTCGATATTGGGAGAACCAAGTGTTTCCACATTACTGATGAACTTCGAGAACGAGTTTGATCCTTATCTTGCAATGAGCACTTCATTGTATCAAACATCCACCTTTAAGCAGGTAATCGTTTAAGTTTAACATAAAAAGACTACACAGAAATGACAGAGACACGACAACAGAAAGGAAGGAAGTCCTTTGTCTATGCGAGCTGACGTGGTATGGTTGGTTCCCTTTCCTTTTAAGTTCGTTCTGTTTCTGGGTTTAGTTTGATTTCTCTTGCCCTCGTCGCTGCTAAGCCTTTTTTTAAGCTAAGAAAAGTTGTTTCTTTCATGAAGGACTCGTTTATTTATGTTGTTGTGCCATGCAAATTTCTGTGCTTTAAGATGAGGGCTGCATTGCTATTAGTATACTCTACTTGGATAGACTTTTTGAGCTAAGTGATTATTGTGTTATGGGGAGGGATGGGGGTTATACTGAATTAGTGAGAACTAATTTTGTTTTTTGGTGAACTGGAAAAGAATAAGAAAAAGGGGTTAATGTTCATGCATTTGGTTTTGATTGTTTGGTTTCTTAGCAGTTGAGGGATAACAACAGTGGTTTGAACTCTGCTTGCAATGGCATCTTCATTCTGTCTCACACCCCAGTCTACTTTTCTCAACACTACTCGTGTAAGACTGCTTTCAAGTTCTTTTCTTTTTCTTTTTTTTTCTCTCCTGGTTTTTAGGTTTTGGTTTCTTCTCATGATGGCCAATCAACCAAAGTGCAGCTGGTATTCAGTTGTTGTGATTGATTGATTTTTTATGTTATTGGTTTGTCTAGGGCAATAGGATTGGCGACATCACGACTCGGTGTTTTTGGTTTAGAAGGCAAATCAATTTTAAAGGGAAGACTGCATTGTTGTCAAAAAAAATTTGAGGTGAATTGCTTGATGGATAAAAGCCAACATAGAAAAAATGACAAGGAGAAAGACATGGATATGACCACTTCGGCTTTGGTGGATGGTGTGGCAGAGTTTACTAAGGATTAATTTGGTATATTTTGTAATGTAAAAAAGTTCAGCTCGACAAAAAAAAAATTCAGGGATCTAATTAAAAAAATAAATATTTATTAAGAATGTTTATTCGATTTTCTAGAGTGGAAAAATAATGCCACATGGCCTTATCACAATTTGCCACGTGGGGGTATGGATGGTGCATACCCATCAAGGGGCAGCACCGAAGGGTTCACCTTTTTGCACACTGCAATTATATTATTTTAAAATAAATTCTTTTTTGTATTTTGGCAAGTGTAATTATTTTAACCAATGGCATACGTTATGTATTATAATCATGGATGGATGCTAGCTATAGGTTTTTTGTCATTGGGCCCGATATTAACTAGCGGACTAATGTTACAAGTCAACTCGCTTGGCTACAAAGCTTAATTCGAGATTGATTAGCGCAACTTCCATAAAATCATGTGGAGTTCGAAGTATCTATCATTTGATTTCAAATATTTGACAAGTAGCTCTTTCAGTTTGCTATTACTTAGTTTTGTTTGAATTAATGAAAAATTACGCGGTTACCTGGAGCACTTGTTGCATATAATTTGGTTTTACGAGCATTTGTGAAACACCCCGACTACAATTTACCCCATACACAGTGTTTACCGAACAAACAGTGCCGACACGTGGCACAGACAGGAAATACAACACGAAAATCCGGCCCAACGGCCCAAAGAGAATATCATGCCACCCCGACCACGGGTACAAGGTATCAAAGGCACAGCGGAAGCAATTTTAATAAGTACAGCAACAGTATGAATCGACTCAATGCAACTATGGATCCAGATCCGTCAGAGGAGATGCCGCAGCCTGCCATGATGCATACCTGCATAAAGAACAATGAAGCCTGCCGATGGGGCAGGTGAGGGGTGAGATTCTCCATAATCTCACCGACACATAACCCATGATGTACAATATAGCATATACTTAACAGACAAAAGCACATCAACACGGCATACGAGTAGAGAACAGAACACTGAACAAATACAGTCACAAAGAACAATACGGACTATGCAAATGTCCACCCCATCGACTATGCAATGCACTGACCATCTAACACTGACTGTACCATACACTAATGCCCGACCAGGACACTTCAACTCGACTATGTATTGGGTATCCGACCCGGTCTCAACAGACTATATAATACATACTCTAGACCTGACAGACTATACTCAACAGAGGCTCTTCATCGCATGGTAACATACCGATACTGTGCTTGCTGATCATCTAACCCGGTGCCAAAACAAACTCAAATCACGTGAGCCTCGCTCACCGGGTAGCCGGCAACCAGCACGGACCATACCCAACCAATATCACAAACCGGTCCCCGGGTAGAATCACAACACAGCAACGGCAGCCATCACAGCAACTCATAACCACAACAACAACATTCCTCACCAATCTCGATCTCTGGGTATCGACATACCCCTAGAAATGACAATAGCCCAACTGTCGACCACAACTCGTCAACCAACATATCTCATTATCCTATCAACAATAACAACTGACACTCATCCGGCAATTATCAAAAGAAACCGACAATAAACAAAGGACAACTGGCAACCGATGCCAACAACAATAGACTACTCACGACCAACGTCAACAACAACACCCGCAAACTGGCAACCTATGCCGATCACGGTCAACCGACTATACTGACAACCCTCCAAGGTACGATTATGAGACAACATGCATATGAACATAACACATCACAGCCCAACAAAGCAAAAACACATTTCAATCAAAGCTGAGCCAAGGCCAAAAGAATGCTTAATTACTTCTATTACCAATTTTATCTTCCGGGCCCTGTCACTGGACAAGCTAGGGGTCAGACCTGGATATCAACATATTTCGGGTGCCAGACCAAAATCAAGAGAGCCCAGGGATCGACATCCCAAAAATACGAACCCAGGGATAGACATCCCAAAATAGTAACCCAGGGATAGACATCCCAAATAAATCAACGGGATAGACATCCCAAGCATAGGCATGCTTCCACAAGAACCCAGGTCAAGGCCACCACAAAACAGTCTTTACCCATCGAGTCAGTCCACTGCTTCCCAAGTGACATTAAAGTCGTCCATACAATTTCCAATTATCCAATTTCCATTTCCAATATCCATTATCAACTTTCCATGTTCAATAGTCCAACAACAATCACAACACAACATTCAGGGATTCAATATTACAGTCGGAAATCTCAACAGTAATAATCACGGCAATCAAATATCCAACAGTGAAAATCTCAGCAGTTCAACAACAACAAAGCACACAAGTAATTCGGCACATATCAAAGGAAATCTACTCTCACAATAATTATCAGCAAATATCACAAAGTTATCAACAACAATAACCATAAGATGCAGTGGAACCTATGTAGTTCCAAGACCAACCATCCCGGTTATCACGGGTGGAATGACGTATATGCAACCTCACCTGATACTCCTCGAAGGCTGGCATCCAGTTAAGCCTTGATATTCCTATAATATAACAACCGTAATTACTTATAATGCACAAACAAAATGATTATGCATGATGTCGGTTAGGAGTTATTAGGCAGCTTATCAGTTCATTTTATTATTTCCATAGTTATCTTATCCATTCTTGTGGGATTACTAACAACCTATTTTCCATCTGATATACCAATCATATTCAACTTAAGTCAAAACCAAAACCGAGCATCCAAGCCGATATCCCGGCCCTTAGGCTGCTTATGTCAAGAAAGCATATGTACGTACTCTTTTATGTAGTGTATATTTAGGAAAATATATTTGTAGATAGATTAAGTTACGACCCGTTAAATACTTATAGTCCATATGACGTAAATAATACTATTCCCGATTAAATACTAAATACCTATATGTTTTTATATACAATAATTATATAATATCGGAAGCGATAATTATGTTGTATTATTATTTAAATAGTATCTCTTATAATAACTCGTTCAATGAAAATTATCTCCATATGAAATTAACGTAGCCAATGTATAGCATAAAATATCTGTGTGAATTTGTAGTTGTATTATTTATAATTAAATATCTACATATATAATCATAAGTACATGTATACATAAAACTATAAGTGTTTAGGTAAGGATATAGTCTAATAATATCTAAGCCGGTGAGAATAGCTGCAATACATTATACGATATATTCATATACTTATAATAGATTAATAATTAAGATAAGGTAATGCCCAATATTATTTTTACCCAAAGGAAATATAATTAGCGTTATAAAAGTATAACTATATATATAGCCAATACCATTCTAGTTATTAAAAGTAAAATAGAATAATTATATATGTCTAGGCCTTTTATTGTTATTAGCCCGAGTAAAGCGTAAATTCGATGATCCGAAAAATAAATAATTCCATGGGCCTTCTTTGTAGCCCAATCAAATTAAAAACATAAATAAAAAGACATAATTGAAATTAAAGCATAAACCATAAAATTAATATTAGTTAAATAGATTAAACGTTCGTTTACTAACGCCGTTATAAAAGTCCGAGTCCGCTTATGTTCATGAAATGTCCAAAAGTTCGATTATTACCCAAAGTCCAAGTCTGGGTTCATTGGAAAATTCCCGAGACTTCGCCGGAGTAAACCCGAGGCACCGGAGGTCTGCCGGATTCCGGCAAGTACTGTTCACAGCAGTCCTTGGTTACTGTTCATCGGTGAACAGAACAAAAACTCCATACCACCACAGCAACCATCCGAGCACCAACATCATCACCATAACTGCAGCTATTTTCCGGTGGCCGGAATGCCACCAAACAGCCAAGTCCAGCACCCAAAACAACGCTACCCACAGCCACAGTAACACCATCAACGTCTTCTCCACCCGCGTTCACCATAGCACAAACCCACAACAACCAATTGAACTCAATTAAACGCGACCCAAACATGAAAATCAACCAATTAATCTGTCGAGCGAAGGCAAAGGGGTTTGGGGTTTCTTACCATTGAACCCGCTGACGGCGACAGCAGCGCGAGTCCGACAGGGGCGAGGCAGGGGCACCTTGCTGCGGCGAGGACGGCACGACGAAGGAGGAACGACGAGGAGACGGCGGCAGGACAGGAGAAGAAACGGAGGCGACCTGACGGCGATCTGCTCCTCTGCTCGAAGGCGGCTTCGGTGGCTGCGGTTGTGTGAGGCAGCGCTGGCGACGCGAGGACAGGGGAAGGGAGAGGCAGAGGCGAAGGGAAGGATGTGGGCGGCAGTGAAACGCAGAGGAAAAAGAGAAAAATGGAGGAGAGGATTTGGGGGGCGGCGGCGGTTGCGTCTGTGGCAGGGGAAGGAGAAGAAAGAGAGCGATGGTGATGGTGAGGAATCGGTGAAGGTGAAGGGAAATAGAGAGGAAGAAGAAGAAAGGAGACAAGGGGAAGAAGACAGGAGAGAGGGGAGAAAATAAACAAAAGAAAGGAAGAAAATGGTGGAAGGTGGGGAGAAAGTGGAAGAAAAGATGAGATTAAAAAAAAGAAGGTGGAGAAGGTGGGTGTGGCCGGTGGATGAGTGGAGGAGAAAAAGAAAATGGGAAGAAAGATAAAACAAAAAGGAGAAGAAAAAGATAAGGAAGAAAAGAAAAGAAGAAGAAAAATGAGAAAAGAAAAGAAACGGGAGAGAGAGGGTGAGTTCGTCCGGGAGAGAGAAAAATTACGACTCGGTGTCGGCAGCATTATTGGTTCGGAAAAAGACCAAAATACCCTCACGTTTATTCTTTGATCCGTTTACGCCACAAGGGCATTTTCGTCTTTCCAAAATTTGTCCCGGCCCCGAAAATACAACTTAGGCTCGAAAAAATCTGATTAATTCTTCTGAGCGTCGTGGAAGTCTCGGAATTGGAAACCGAAGCTCGGTTAGCCGTGTAGAATTCTCGGAAGTTCTAGGTAACCCTCGGAATCGAATTCCGAGGCTCGGTTAACGAGGATACTCCGAAACATCGTATATCCTCGGCGATCAAAACAAAGTTCGGTTACTCCCGATAACTTCGGAAAATTCGGTGCGGTAGAATTCTCGAATTACAACGATAAAGTTTTATTTACCGTCGTAAGAGTTAAAACGACTCGGTAAAATCTCAAAAATTTTACCCGGGTCGTTACAATTTGTAACTGTGATCATCCTCTTTTTTTCATCTGAAATAAAGTTTGCTTTCTCTGTATTTTTAATAACAACATTACATTTCTTACACTTGATAAAAAAATTATTTCTCTCATCTATTCACACAACGACAATTTTTTTTTGTGCAGAAAGAATAAAGAATAAAGGATTTCATGACTCAAGCATGCACACTAGCTAGAATGAATCAAAGAATGCTTAGGAATTGGGAGACTATATATTCGTGGTTTCTTCAAAATCTTGATCGCTTGCATTCAGGTGGGAGTCCCTGAGAGAACCGTTGGAGGTCCGTGCAGTAATTGTAGATCATGTACTTGCGCTGCACCCACCGGAGTCTGTTCCGGCCGGCGGCATCGAGTGCCTGGACTTGCCACGCACTGTCCTGAAGCGAAGTACCCGTGGAAGTTGAAGAGGTACAGGCCTGCGAGCTGGGTGTCCGAACACAGGCATTGGCATTGAAGTTTCTGTAGGAAGCCACGAAAGGAGCTTGAGTCCAGTCTGTCTTTACGCGGCCACCTTGTGTAGCCCAGTCATCTGCATTCCACAGACTCGAATAAACCCTCATCGGTTGATTTTTGGGGAAGGGAATTCCAATTGATTCCAAGTTGTTGAACACCCTGATGGGTATGTTGTCCACTAAAAATCTGCATATATAGGCGCCAAATGAGACTGTCAAAAATAGTACTTTTAAAGAACAACTTATTAATTGGTTAATATTCACACAAGAGTGTTTGATGGTACTTACATGATGCGTTGGGTGTTCCAAACAATGGAGTAAGTGTGGAAAGCCTTTGTCGGATCAAACCAGAGGTGGAATTGCTGTTCCCTGTTGCCTTTTCCCTGTGAGAACACATTAGTATGGAGAGTATATGGCTCTCCTGTTACGTTCCCCAGAAACTCAAAGTCAATCTCATCGTGGGTTGGTCCTTGAGATGATAGCTGCACATTTGAGGAAACTATAAGATCACTAGGAACTGAAAGAAAGGAATACAGATATATGTAGTTGTTACAAAAAAGAAACTTACGTAGAACGTAGTGACAGTTCCTGCAGAATTGCCTGCTACTAGTTTGATCTGCATATCAATCCTACCAAAGAGGTATTCATTCTTGGACTGGAATCCAGCGCCAGAGTACTTATCAAGAGACAGGGTGAGAAGTTGGCCGCCATTGAATATCTTAGCACGATCATGACCCCATGTGACCTCCACTTCTTGATTGAAATTCCCTGCCTTTGAGCTACCCATTACTAGACATCCTAGTAAAAGAGCCACCCAAAGCATTGAGGAAAGCTTTGCAGGACTGGCTAATGACATATCTGTTAATTCTCTGGTTGTCAGCTGCAGGGGAGCTAGATAGAGATGATTTTTTTTTTTTGGTCGAAAGGGAGCTAGCTAAATAGAGATGACAGAAGAAGAGAGAGTAGTCAATTGATGTGTGATTCTAGGCTTCAGCTGGAGACCCTTATATAGTTGCTGCTTTTCTTGTGCATGGAGCTGCCTATCCTAGTTAAATATGTAAAAACATGAGAGATCATGGCTGGTTCAGGGGAGGTGGAATGTAATTAATTTTTCCAAACTCTGGATACAGGCTTGCAATTCTAATTGTAAAATAATGCTAAAAGGGGAAAGGAAAGAGCCTAGGAAAGGAAAGAAGTCGTGATGAGTCCAGACAAGTTAGGGTCTTAGGGAGGTGTAATGTAATGGTGGGCAGATAATGTGAAGGCAATACACAAATCACACAAATGAACCTTTTTGGCTATTATTTTTTTGATGGGTCACCCAATAGAACTTGTAAAATTGTCAGCATCATAAGTATATAGAATATGATGTGGTCAAGGATAAGACAAAAGTTATTTATATGCGTACAACGGTGCATATACGCGTTCGCGTTAGAATGTAGCTTCCGCGATGTAGGTCGGTTACTCGTTTCCTCCTCGCATGCGACATGAGAGGAATCATCGTGTGAGAGGGTGCAACAACAACCTCCATTGGGATGATAATAGTGATATAATGGAAAATCCCATGCCCCATTATATATATACAAAAAATCAGGTTTTACAAAAGGGGGTGGAAAATATTCTCCTTATGTGGTTTGTGTGTTGAGGGTTTTATCCTCACTAATTCGGATTAGATTTGGGTTGCGCGCTGGATTATAGTGAGTAGGTCTCTCAATTTTCGAACCCGAGACCTCACTTAAACGAAATCAAATTACCTAACCTGAAACAATATTGTAATTGTGAGAATTCTAAATTACATCATGCCTAATTTGTGTGATTCTAGAATATTTATGTTGAGCCTCTAAGTTAGTAAATCTAGTGAGTACACTTAACTATAAAAATAAATAGATTGAATTTCCATTGTTAAATAATACACATTAGGCATTATTAGTTTTTAAAATTTTGATTAACTTTTAATTGTTAAAAAATTTTATGAAATTACTTCAAAGATACATGATATATGGAGTTAAATATTTTTTTTTATACGAAGGAGACTCTAATTTTTCTAGCCCTAAATTGTTAAGTTGGATAGTTTTCTTGCTTTAAGTTTTCTTTTTATTGATATTTTAAACATATTTTTTAACTTCATGAAACTAATTTGGGAAGGCTAATATTTATAATGTTATATAGTCTATGAATGAAATGATTTTAAATATTTATTTAGTAACAAGTAAAATTCAATCCGAATAGGAAAATCTATTGCCCCGACTACTCCGGATCCGACCCTGGTCGCGCACTTAATTAATTATGACGTGTGAGTCTCCTAATTTCATGCATGAGAACTCGAACCCAAGACCTCGCTTGAGCGTGAACAAAGTCGCTTACTACTTTGACCAACTCCACGGTTAGTTGGTTATTTGTAATTTTGTACATAGAATCTCTCCTATAAGCTAAAGTTGACGCATGGATATAAGCTGCATAATTTGGGTAAGCATGTGGACCGCCATGGTACGTACGTATTCATATCCTCCTTAATAGTTTGTTAATCAGAAAATAAACTCTATTCTTTTTTCGATGATAAAAAATAAACTCTATTTCCCTCTTCTTTCTTGAGAACTGAAGAAAATTTTTATTACACATGTTTTACACTGGATAAAAATTATTGCTCTTATATTTCACACATTTCTATTCGATTTGTGAATAAAGAATTAAAAAAAATTCATGACTGAAAAATCAATATTGGCTGAAGATGCACACTAAATTGAACCAAAGAATGGGTAGGTTCTTGAGGAGTATATATATATTGTTTCTTCAAAATCTTGATCGCTTGCATTCGGGTGGGAGTCCCTGAGAGAAGCGTTGGAGATCGGTGCAGTAATTGTAGATCATGTATTTCTGCTGCACCCACCGGATTCTGTTCCGGCCGGCGGCGTCGAGTGCCTGGTCTTGCCATTTGTTGTCCTGAAATGAGTTGGTGGAAGAAGTTGAGGTACAAGATGATCCGGCGGCGCCTGTCCAAACACCGGATTATGCAGCTGTGTTTTTTCTTCTCTTTTTTATCCTTTTCCTTGTAAATATGGCTTCGTATTCAGCTCTCAATAAAGATCATCGACTACTATCAAAAAAAAAAAAAAAAAACTCGCAAACGCACCGTCGTGACTCCAATCTGAAAGCGATCGAGGCGGCGTAGTATACATCTATATGTCATTATTGCCAGTCTTTTGTCTAGTCTTGACCAACATCACGTTAGTTTGTTTATTGCAGATTAGTACATTTTATTATGGGGTCAACTCGGTATTAGGCTTGACATTGTTAATTTGGCCAATACTATCACCCATATGGCCTCAACTGTTTACTACTTTCCTACCCTCTCTCCTCCTGAAAATAATTTTGTGCTTACGACTAAATTTGCAAGCCTGTCTCCAGTTTGGAAGAACTAATAATTACTTAATTAAATTTTTCTTCCAATCATTGACAAGTCACTATCTCTGACAGGATACTCTACCATGCACAAAGGAGAGGAGATCTATATAAGGGTCTCCAGCTGAAGCCTATCGAAAATCACACAATATCACCGCTAGTCTACTATCTCTTCTTCTTCTTCTTTCTTCTTTCATCTCGTTCTAGCTAGCTCTCTTCTTACTGATACTATACAAACAGATATATACATGTCTTTCATGGGTTCTGCTAAGCTTTCCTCAATGCTTTGGGTGTCTCTTTTACTAGGATGTCTAGTAATGGGTAGCTCAAAGGCAGGGAATTTCAATCAAGAAGTGGAGGTCACATGGGGTCATGATCGTGCTAAGATATTCAATGGCGGCCAACTTCTCACCCTGTCTCTTGATAAGTACTCTGGCGCTGGATTCCAGTCCAAGAATGAGTACCTCTTTGGTAGGATCGATATGCAGATCAAGCTGGTAGCAGGCAATTCTGCAGGAACTGTCACTACATTCTACGTAAGTTTCTCTTTAATTTATAACAACTACATATATCCTTTCTTTTTTCTGGTGCCATACTTAGTAGAGTTTCCTCATCAAATGTGCAGCTATCATCTCAAGGACCAACCCATGATGAGATAGACTTTGAGTTCTTGGGGAACGTAACAGGAGAGCCATATACTCTTCACACTAATGTGTTCTCTCAAGGGAAAGGCAACAGAGAACAGCAATTCCACCTCTGGTTTGATCCCACAAAGGCCTTTCATACTTACTCCATTGTTTGGAACACCCAACGCATCATGTAAGTACCATCAAACACTCTTGTATGCATTACATTAACTTATAAATAGTTCTTTTTAAAAGTACTCTTTTTGACAGTCTCATTTGGCTGTACATGCAGCTTTTTAGTGGACAATATACCCATCAGGGTGTTCCACAACTCGGAATCAATTGGTGTCCCATTCCTGAACAAGCAACCAATGAGGGTCTATTCCAGTCTGTGGAATGCAGATGACTGGGCTACACAAGGTGGCCGCGTAAAGACAGACTGGACACAAGCTCCTTTCGTTGCTTCTTACAGAAACTTCAATGCCAATGCCTGTGTTTGGACAGGCGCCGCCGGATCATCTTGTACCTCAACTTCTTCCACCAACTCATTTCAGGACAACAAATGGCAAGACCAGGCACTCGACGCCGCCGGCCGGAACAGAATCCGGTGGGTGCAGCAGAAATACATGATCTACAATTACTGCACCGATCTCCAACGCTTCTCTCAGGGACTCCCACCCGAATGCAAGCGATCAAGATTTTGAAGAAACAATATATATATACTCCTCAAGAACCTACCCATTCTTTGGTTCAATTTAGTGTGCATCTTCAGCCAATATTGATTTTTCAGTCATGAATTTTTTTTAATTCTTTATTCACAAATCGAATAGAAATGTGTGAAATATAAGAGCAATAATTTTTATCAAGTGTAAAACATGTGTAATAAAAATTTTCTTCAGTTCTCAAGAAAGAAGAGGGAAATAGTGTTTATTTTCTGATTAACAAATTATTAAGGAGGACATGAACACGTACCATGGCGGTCCACACGCTTACCCAAATTATGCAGTTTATGTTGTACAAAATTACAAATAACCAAGTATTAAAATTCTCACTTTTAAACCATGTGTGTGGTTAACCTTAATAGATTATTTATCTCTTAAATGCACAAAATAATTTATCAAATTTGAATTTATTTTCCTATCTATGATGACGGTATTTATATCGTCTCATGTGGCATAAGTAACTATATTATAGCCAGACATTATATTATAGCCAATCAAGCATTTAACTTTATTTTTATCCTATATCTAGCATCCAATTTAAGCTGACTAATCTGATCTAATCCACATCGCGCATATACGTAGATGAGTTTTTCAATGAGAATTCTCAAAGTACACAAGAACTTTTGACTCAATAAGGAACGAAGTGGCTTACGGCCTACCAATTAGACCAATATTGGTTCTTGCTATAAACGCAAGACTACAATTCCTAAGTTTGGCGCGGGAATACTAGCTCTAATATAGCAATTACCAACTGATCAGTTTCTTTGGTGATGAATTAACTTGAAAATGATTGGAAATTGAAATTCTTAAAATTAATCCTCTATACGAGCCTAGGCAAATTGGTGGAGTTATTTTTGTTTTGTTTGCTTCTTCACCTTGACAATATTTTCCTTGCAATTTTATTTTTGCTAGCTCAAAGCGATATGATCATACCTATACTAAATTAAATCTTACGTATAGAAGCTGCATTTTCTGGTGAACAACGCTAATTGGCCTTGTATTAATCCGTTTTTGCTCATCAGAAAAGAAATATATTTATTACACCTCATATTGCACTCATATCAACTTGCATAAAGAATGAAGAATTTCAGGACTAAATTATCATCATTTACATAAACATGCACAACATAAAGAACCAACGAATGCTTAGATATATTGGGTGTTATCTAGCTTCTTCAGAATCTTGATCGTTTGCACTCGGGAGGGAGACCCTGAGAGAAGCGGTTCAAGTCAGTGCAGTAGTTGTAGATCATGTGCTTCTGCTGCACCCAACGGAGTCTGTTCCGGCCGGCGGCGTCCAGCCCCTGGACTTGCCAGGCGCTGTCCTGAAGGGAACCCGTGGAAGTTGAAGAGGTACAGGAAGAGCTGGGTGTCCAAACACAGGCATTGGCATTGAAGTTTCTGTAAGAAGCCGTGAAAGGAGCTTGAGTCCAGTCTGTCTTCACACGCCCCCCTTGTGTAGCCCAGTCATCAGCATTCCACAGACTGGAATAGATCCTCATTGGTTGGTTTTTGGGGAACGGAACACCAATTGATTCCAAGTTGTTGAACACTCTTATGGGTATGTTGTCCACTAAAAATCTGCATATATAGCCAAATGAGACTGTCAAAAAGAGCACTTTTAATTAAAGAACATGTTAATATTCACACAGAGTGCGTTTGCATGGTACTTACATGATGCGTTGGGTGTTCCAAACAATGGAGTAAGTATGAAAAGCCTTTGTGGGATCAAACCAGAGGTGGAATTGCTGTTCTCTGTTGCCTTTCCCTTGGGAGAACACATTAGTGTGGAGAGTATATGGTTCTCCTGTTACGTTCCCCAAAAACTCGAAGTCTATCTCATCATGGGTTGGTCCTTGAGACGATAGCTGCAGTATCAGATGTAAATTATAAAATGTGAGGCTCAAAGCATGGAAATTGATACGATGTTTGAAACTACTTAGTTACTTATAAAGAGCACATATCCATGGAATGAGGAGGCTTACGTAGTATGCAGTGACGGTGCCAGCTGAGTTGCCTGCTACAAGTTTGATCTGCATGTCTATCCTGCCAAATAAGTACTGGTTCTTCGACTGGAACCCTGACCCAGAAGCCTTGTCAAGCGATAAAGTGAGAAGTTGGCCACCATTGAGTATCTTGGCTCGCTGATCACCCCAGGTTATGTCAAAATCTTGGTAGAAGTTGCCTGCAGCCTCTGAGTTTCCCATTAGACAACCAAGAAACATAGCTAACAGTATCATCTCTGCAGAAATATTCTTAACAGAAGAAGCGAATGCCATCTTTGGCGTTAAAATTAATTCCTATCAGCACAGAAAAGAAGATAGGTTGAGGTATAGCTGAAGAAGAGCTGTGTATATATGCTTGAGTGGTTTGATGTTAGAAGTATTGCTCAAAATCCTTTATATAGGTTCTTTCGAGCTACCTAGAAGTGTCTCCTGATCCTCCTAAAGACTAGTCAGAGCCCGCAATACCATCAAAACTTCTTTTCTAGCTGGAGACAGGCTTGTATATTGAAACAAGAAGCGTTTGGTTAATGAAAGCATTAACCCACTTGGTGCATTGTATTGGTCCAAGAAGAGCCGAAACCGAGTGGAAATAATAACTGGTAGAGACAAAGTTGAGGCGCCTTTCAAACTGGGGACAGTAGGGAGCCATACGCGTTACTTGGATCATGCAGGCGGCTTTTCCTTTTCAATACGACAATACCTACCTCTTCCCGTGAGTTCATTCAATACTCTAGTTTCTTTCTTCTTTTCCAAGAAGCATCCTCTGCTCGCTCCATGTTTTTCTCATGACAACCCACAAGGCCTTATTTGAGTATCAGATGATGTAATTTATTGTTTTATGGTAAGAATTCTAGGGGATAAGATTTGTAACTTTGTGACGCGGAGGCAGCTGTGCCGGTTGCATGTGATCAAGTAATTCAAATAGTCTATCCAAAAGAAAAAAAGTGTACAAACAGTATTACTAGTTCTTGAGTGATGGTAGATGTTCTTTCTTTCGGGTGTGAACAGCTTCAACCCACCATATCTATATTCTAAATTTACCAACTTTGGGTTGGTCCAATCTCCTTAGGTAGGCCTGACCTTGAATTTTTATGTAGAGAATTCCTGTTAGAAGACTCACCCACCATAACGCTTTGGATCCGGATTAGTCTTGTTATGCTACCTGGTTCGGATCTGGATTAGTTAGGGTAAAAACTCTGAATACTAGATGGGCAACAAAAAAAAAAAAACTATGTTTAAATCCAAGTCAACAACGAACCGAGATAAGATGCCAGCTTTCTTTGCATTAATCGGCAACCATTTCTAAATCAGCACTGAAAGATCACAGTACCGTATATAATGTTGCACTAGGACAACATGACAGCGTTTCTTTTCTATGACAATGTTGTGAACTGGGACGAGCATCCGCTGATGCAAAAACAAATTTAGACGCAGAATGTAAAACATGCTACCAATGGTATTAAGCGGTATTAGCAGACCTATGACGGAACATTTCCCGAACTGATTAGGCCTCTACTCATCAAGCGACTATTGAACCTCGTTCAAGGGCCTGAACCATGCAACTTGGTTTGTGGAGATGACCCGAATGAGAATGGAATTGCACAATCGTGGGAGAAATATACCCATTTTCTTAAGAGATGTAAGACATGGGGGTCCCAACAGACTAGCAAATCTTAGATTTTTCAAGTGTCCAAAACTCATAGCTCATTATCTGATGATTCTTTAGTCACTGTCAACAGTGTACAATGCAAGCATGTTAAAACTATAGGTCTAACTTCAAATGACTTTTGAGTCCCCAAATAATGATGTTGATGTGCTAATCTAGAATGCATATCGGGTAGATAAACATGTAAGAACTGAATTTTTGTATTGACAAATAGCTAAAATACCAAAGTTAAATTAACAAGAAGTTTGCTGAAAATTTTTCCTTCTGTAGTCCTAGTACAGTCTCAGTGGCAGATTATCCTAGAGAAAGGGAAGAGCTCCATAATCTGCAAAAAAGAACCAGAATGCGAATGAGAAATTAGAACCTCATGATACCACTGAAAGTAAATGCAATTAACTCTATTAAAAAGAAAATGTCAAACAAATTATTAAATTGAAACTAACCCACAATGGCAATTTCGCAAGCTGGAACTTTATCAAGATTGCAAGAACTTTCCCATATAGTTTCTATGAAACCTAAGATTTTCGCCAAAAAAGAAAAAAAAAAGAATTGTCATCTTGTCCTCGAGCATCCTGGAACTGAATAGAAGATTAAAAAAAACAGTTAGCAATTTCAGTTGCAGAAATTCTAGTTTGCATAGTACAAAAACAGCAGACAAAAAAGAGAAGTGATTGTCCTACTTACCTAGGCAAAACTAACGGAACTCATCATGCATGTCGTAATCATCTTCTTCATCCTCACTGAATATAGCACTATAAAATACATATGGATTCTCAATCATCTCTTCCAATGACAAGCGCCCATCTTTATTTGTATCTGCCTGCAGAGAGGTTTAGACGACATTCAATATCAGAGCTTCAACATCTTTCCAATGACATCTGCATAGATGTCTCTACAACATAATCTCATATCAAGCCACACATTTCCCCACTACGTCCTATAACAAATCCCCTTATTGAGCTAATTTTTAACCTGATATGGTCCAACCATATGAAAGTCAAACAGCAGATAAATCATATATGGTCTAAAAAGGCAATTGGAGCATTATGTTCTGGCATTCTGCTACAGCAATAGAAAATCCTTTTAACAATGTAAAATATTGCCATAAATACAAAGCAACAGATCCAGCTAGTTATCCCGGGTAAAGAGTGACTACAGATGCCAATTACGAAAAGGTTCTCCAGATGGGAAAAGTGTGAGTAAGATTAACAGAAGCTAAAGTTAGGAGACGGCCTACTACGACAGCCACTAACTAAAACTAACAGCTACAGTATCTGCAGACAGCTCTCATAGATGCTTCAGTGTACCTCACCGGACTACTTTATGCTAATAAGATTTAAAACATTGAGATAATGCTACAGGGAAACAAATTATTAACCGTAGGATTTTCACATAACATGATCCATGGCAACAATGCAGAAGATAGCAAGCACAAAAGTTGGTATTCTATCATTAATCAGAAAAACCAGTTTATTCATCACAAGAATACCTGTGTTATTATGTAATCTGCCTGCTGTTTTGCATAATAACGTTCTGATGGGTGAATTTTTTCAATTATTTGTAGTATTTCTTCGTCAGACAAATACCTGAGTGGGCCAAAGACAAGGCAGATAGTGACTGAATTCCAAAATTCTAATGTGGAAAAGTAATAATCCAATTGTCAGATTCCAATTAAGTACCCGTCACCATCTTTGTCCAGCTGAGCAAACAACACCTTCGCTGGCACCTCCACATCATCATTCACATGTGAAGCGTTGTGACCAACATCTTCATCATAATTTCTCACCAAATCAAAGATCCCATGGAAAAATTCTTTAAAGCTAACCTTCCCATCTTTGTCTGTGTCTCTTTCTCTAAAGAAAGTGAAAAGGAGAAAAAAAGTGATCAGTTAGCTAAGTTTCTGTAAGAATGTCAATAGTTACAATATTGATCAAGTGTAACCGCATAAAAACTACAATGGAAAAAGGCCGATCCAGAAAGAACAACATACTTCAGGGTCATATAAGGAATCTGTTTCTTCCTAACCGCTTCTTTATGTTTTCATCAAAACATTGTCCAAAATCTGGTTTATCACACCAACAAATGCATATTTATAGGAATCTATGTTTTGCTTCTTTTAATACAAACTCGATGCAAATCAGATGAAGATGCTGATTTGGATATTTGCTGCTAAAATTTCATGATTAGGTTGATTAAGCCAAAAGCTGGTGATAATAAAAGTACACAAAAGATAAAGGCATCAGAACGATAATCTATGACAAGTCTTTCTAGTCCAACCATCCAAACAAAACAAAAGCCATGTTCTACAGAAGCATGTAGCTAATCCCACATGTTCTGCAGTCATCCAAGGACATCTGGTACATATCAAAATGAAGATACAAAAAAGACAGTCAAAATGAAAACATCCATGATTACAATCTAAATATGGACAAAATCATACTCATGTACAAAGATTACAGAACAGTAACAAAAATTAGAAGTCTTGGAAAATATAAAAAACGATGTATATTATAGCACCTTACTTCCTCCTGGGCCAGCCATAGGAGTAGCTTTGGATTTTTGCTGTCAGCTGGATGTAGGAAGCTGAAGTCATATAGATGAAAAATCAGAGTATTACAATTATTAGACAAAAGGAATGCATGAAACAAGATTGTATTTTCCATACAAAACCGGACAATGCAGAAGCTTACTCGTTGAACTCAGTTATATTCAAAAGACCATCTCCATCAGCATCTGATGCATTGAAATGTTCTTCTTTCCACCAACCCATGTCATAACCAAAGGACTCCTTATCTGAAACCATACAAGTGAGATCATGATGTTGCACAATTGAAGAGACAGACTGGCTCAACAGCCTCATGCAGGTAAAAGAAAGAAACAAGAGAGAGAGAGATGACAATTCTGGTGAAATGTATGCTATTCATATATGATCAGTCACATTCTCCACATGGAAAGTCTTCAGCAAGAAAGTTTGACGCTTATTTTAATGTAGTTTCAGAACAGGCATCATAACAATTAAAGGGATGAAATACTGGCACTTGCAAGGAATCTAACAAAGAAAAGAAAGATGCAGAAGCTGAGGACATGTATCCTAGTATTATGTGATCAGCAATAATTGCACTTGCACCGGCAAGTATGTGATCCTTGGATACTTCTTATGTTCAGTTATACGTATATTCAAATTAAAACAAAAAGGGAGAAGGGGCTCTACCATCCGATCCCAGCTGTCTCCATGACTGTCACAGTCAAATACACACCTAAACTACGATATCATTTATACACTAAGTCATATAAAATGAACAGCAAACAAATGTTCATATTACCCTTCCTTTTTCCTGGCTGTTTTACAGGCAGCATCCAATAGTAGAGAATACCAAAGAGAGAGGCGTATGCTTACAAACATGCGACACAATCACACAACACTGTTCCTAACTAAAATATCAAAAGAAAAGGACAGCTTGAACACAAACTGCATTTGAGAGCAAAGAAATGAACCTGAACTGTGAACCCAACTAGGAGGCTCATACTCGGACCAGGAAACGAAGCCATCGTGATTCTTATCATGAACTTCCATATCCCTCTGTGTCCTGTGGATCACTTCCTTCTGAGACTGAACCAAATTCCAGTCGGTCAACTCATGCTCGCTCACATACCCATCAACCGGGTCCACGTCAATCTTCGGAAACAACAAGACCAACCTAAACCCAACAAAACCAGAAGAAACAAAAACAAACCCATCACCGAAAAGCATTATATTACACAACCCACCACCTACCACATTACAATGCACATAAAGATAGAAACTTTAGACTCGAGAAGACACCAGCTTTGGTTTTACATTTACCTACTGGTGACATTGAATTTCTCCTCATCATTCAAGTAATCCTCGGCGTTCATGAAATCCTCCCACTCGGGCTGGGCCTCGTGGCCGGGGGCGGCGTGCTGGTGGTCGTCGTCGTCGTGGGCGGCGAACTCCGGGTGGGAATGCTGGAAGTACTGCTGCTCCCAGAGCTTGTCCTCGCGGCGGCGCTCGATGTCGGCGACGAGGGGGTCGAAGGGGATGGGGGCGTGTTCGCGGTGGTGGGTGAAGTTGAAGGCGGAGCGGAGCTTGATGCGGCGGTTGCGGTGGTTGGACGGCTTCCTGGGGTTGTGGGTGACAAGGAGGAGGAGGAGAACGGCTATTGTTATGTAGATAATAATGGAGGTTTTGCCCATTGTGAGATTGATTGATTAGTATTGTGTGCTTTCTTTCTTTCTTCTTCTTCTTTTCAAAGGAAGGATCTTTAATTAGCTATGCATATAAAACCTAGATGGGTTTAAGAGACTTTGACGATTTGGACTAAGAAAAGAAATGGATCAAAGAGAGACCAGAGACGGAAAGAAATGGAGAGAAAGAGATCCACCCCGTGAAGACACAGAACACAGTTGTTTATGTCTAAGGTAGATCATGAGACACAACAACTCTTTGGTTGGTGTTTTTCTACTTTGATATAGATTAATTAATATTAAAGTAGAGGCTATTAGTATTTTAATTAAGATTTAATGATGCTTTTTTAATCTCCATGGGATCATAATCATCCACCGGAATTTTCGGTGGAATTGAGTGTACCATGGAAACAAGGCATGCTTCACGGCTTTGTACATTCATCAAACTATAAAGTAAAGTACGGGAAGTAATATGCTTCATTAGTTCATTGTATGGCATGCCAACATATTAGATATTTAATATGCTTGTTAATACAATATAGTAACTGCGGGAAATTTGGGGGGAAATTTTGTCAATCAATTAGCGTTAGCTCAATAATATTATATGGGTCATGGGCTAAAGAGGGTTATTAAACTCGAACCGGACATTCAACCGATAAAGAGATGTTTATGAAAATTAAAGTCCGACTGTTTATTAAAATAAACTAAATTTTAAAAAAAAATTAGTCAAAATATATCCATAATAACAATTTTATGATGCTAAACTTTTACAAAAAATAACCAATAAATAATCAAAAGTATTTTCTTGATAATATATAATGAAATAAATAAAATGAAGATGATAATATATGTCTACAATTGCCGGGGTTTTTTTCCTTGGGCTTTGGGTGTATTTAGTTAAGTTTAGGGCCTTGATCACCCTGGCCATACAATGGTGTTGTTTTCGTTAAAACAAACCCACAATCATGATTGAGATTTGAGAGGGGTCTTATCACAAAATCAGGGGCCTCCACAATCCATAATAAATCGTGATTACAGGAGTTAGCATATTTAACCAAACTATGCGCCACACAGTTAGTTAGCATCACGCTTTACCAAAAAAAGAACAAAATAACAATCAACCATAATTCGTACTTNGGGGGGGGGGGGGGGGGGAAAGAAAGAAAATTCAATCTACTTATACATTAGAGTTTGTGGCAGTAAGAATCACGTAAATACCATGACCCTTGAATTTTATATAAATCTTCATCATTCATCTAATCAAGTCAAAAATGTCATTCGACTTATTAGGCGGGTTTCTGCATCAGATATAAAGAGGTTTGTAGTTGCTTTGAAAAGTGGAAATAAACTAAGGGTGGGTCTAAACAGTAAGCGATTTGGTTCCGTACAGGCTCGAATTCTCATGTATGTGAAAAAAATCGTATTGGGAGTCTCACCCACAATACCAAGGTGTTTGAGTTCTCGTGTACGTAACGATATTAAATTGTGCAATCTGAGTCGAATCCGAATTAGTAGAGACAAAGCTCTAGACACAAACTGAAAAAAAAAAAGGAAAAAAGGTGACACAAGGGGCTAACCGTAACAGCAAGCTGATGAGATGTTTTCCAAAATATCTGCCACCTCCTCTTTTGGAGCAATTGCTTAGTTCACTTTAGGCTCTTGGTGATGAGAATATTAATTAATTTGTATGATAGATATCTGTGTACTTGTGTATTTCCTTCCTGTGCAATGATTTCTTATCATTGCCCGACATGACAGCAAATTGTATTGAGTTTATATAAACACCAAACTACAATGTTATTTTTTTTTTCTCCATATATTTTCGTTATGTGAGATAATAATCTACTGAGGTCTTAGAACACTCAATTCACTATGAGGTTTGAGAAGATTCCGCCGCACATTGTTTAACCAAAGAGGAGAAAAATGGGGCAAAGTTTTGACACCAAATGGGAAAACCAAAGTCCTAATTCTAAAATCTTCCAATTAATTTCCTAACTAAGTTAATTATAGAGATCAACGGCAAAAACTGAGTTTGGAAAATCAAAAACTGAGGAGGATAAAGAAGAAAAAAAAGTTGATAAATGAATAATTTTTTAACGAATAACAATGGGGAAGCTGCTATCCCCAAACCGGAAATAAACCGCCACCCGCCAACACCGACCACTTTCACGTGGAATTGGTGGATCGATCGGTGCTCCACAGCACCCGATTTTGACTTCTAAATGGGTGAGTTCATGCATCCTGTGTACTCCATGAGACTCTTTGCATTCTTTTGTGCAATTTGTTCTCCAAATTAACCCCCTTTAATAAACTTTCAACAAATAACAGAAACTCCAAATCCACCCCCTGGTCAAATTATAGTGGATAAGTTTCAAAATACCATATGTGAACATTTATTTTCCTTAAGGTTATGTTTAGTTACACAAAGAATAAGAATGGGAATAGAAATGAGAATTTTATCCCATTTTGTTTTACCATAAATGACCTCAATTCACTACTTATGTCTCAGATTATTTTTAGCGACTGCCAAACAATAAAATGATTCCCATTCTGTTTCTATTCTGAATTAAAGTAGTACCAAACACAGCCTAAAAGAAAATCGAAAAGATCAAGAATTAAACAATTTACTTGCAAGTTAACGTGAATTTCCTAAACTCATTCTAAAAAAATGTGAATTTACCAAACTCACTTGACAAATTTAGCACCCAAATTAAGTTTGGCAGGCTCGTTACTCAAGCCCATAATAAAAGAAATTGTACTCAAAGTAAACAAGCGAAGAGGGTGACACATGTGCATAAATAGGAGAGATTCCCGGTCTTGCAACAACAGAGAAAAGAAGAAGCAAAAAAAACTCTCTATAATTGGAAGCAACCAAATGGGGGAGCCAAACCATTTTGTTGAACTGGGTAGTTTAAGTTAATATGAACCACCATCTGGACAATGAACACGTGCAAGATTTAGCTCTTGATTTTTGGACAATTTGTTTATGTTGCACTTAATCATTGGTGTCTAGAAAAGCCATGGCAACTTGGGGCATTAATGGGCCTGGATGGACTATTTAATCTTATTTATTAATGTTATCCAGATAGAAGAAGAAATATTAGAAAACAACATCGGAATTTCCTGGGTACTACTACTAACCAACCATAAAGAATATTATTATCCAATAGATGAATTATATAGATAGTTAGTTGCTGACGTTAACAGGAAGATTAAATTTCTAATTATGTGTGATGATGGTGATTGATGGGTGACATTTATACAATGGATGAGGACATTTCTAATTCTATTATGAAGGAAGGTTGGTAAATTGGGAAAAAAGAACAGTGTGGATATAGATTTATGCAACAGTCCTTGTATTGGTATTGATATATATACACATGTAACCAGAAAAATTGCCTACAAGAAAAGGGCAAGAGAATAATAACTGTCAAAAGTTAATAGAAAATAGTAGATTCGATACCTTCTCTGGCATCTTTTTGTTTGTTTTCTTCAGTTGAGGATGATAAAAAAGAGCAACAATGGTCCCCTACGGCTTCTTGGGGGGAAATCATTCGAGGAGGATTAACACGAAGTCTGCCATATTTGTATCGTCCCAAATGGTGTGTATTGATTTTTAAACCACAGGGACGGAGGGAATTGGTAAAACATTAGTTAATAGCTTTTCATTCCGAAAATCAAACGTGGGGTTGGTCTAAGTAGTAAGTGATCTGGTTTCGCTTAAGCGTGGTTTCGGATTTGTGTTTTCGCGAACGCAAAAATTTTCCATTGGGAAACTCACTTACCATAATCAGGTACGCACCACAGGTTGAATCTGAATTAGTCAGGGATAAAGCTTCGAAAACCGGAGGGGAAACAAAAAGTTTTTTTTAAATCAATTATGGGAATAATGGTTGAGGAAATCCGAATTTTTAAGTTAATGGGAATGTTAATTAAATCCCAACTAAATAAGACTTCTGTTAGTATAAACTAAAATGAGCAACAAAGCTGGAACTTAACAAAAGTTGTACTTTTTTTAACCTACAAATGCTGTACTTTGATTATTTTCAGGATATACAGACAGGATAATCTTGGAGTCTTTTCAAAATGGCATGCATTTTTCTAGACTCAAGCTGGAAGATTTTGGTCCCGGATGGAAAAAGCAATACTGAATAATCTTTCTTCATCTCATAATATTTGTTAGTTATGATGCTAATATTATTTTAAACATCTTAGATTCAAACTCAAAAAAATTCAAATCCAAAAATTATTTTGATGTTTCACATTACAGACCAGTGCTCTGTTAATGTGATGATGGCATTGTTTTTTTTTTCTTCTTCTTCTTTCTTTTTTTTTTTTCTTAATTTGACACGGAAAGTGTATAATACTGTAATGTATTGCTACAGAAGAAAGAGTCTACGTTGAGACATTGCCGGTTGCGGGCTGCAAGTTGCATAAAAGAACAAAAAAGAAAAATAGGCTGCAAGTTGCTCCAATAATTAAAGCTAACATTGTTTCTTTAAGATTTAGCGCGCAAAAAATACAAATGAATAGTAATTTCTAAACGGGGTAAAAAAAAAATAACCTTTCTTCTGCCATTTTTTTTTCCCTCAATTTTCGTGTATTAAAAGACATTTAGTTGTGTCAATAGAGCCCTCTTTTTTTGTTTTTTTTTTCGCAGGAGTACCAACACACAATACAAGCCCGTTGATCTATATTGAACTTGAAATAGATTTTTGCAATTAAAATTTATTTCTTAAGAATATTTTACGTGTTTTATCTATAGTGATCATAGAGGTGACATACAATATTTATTAATTTTAACTTGAAGCAAGTTTTTTATTTTTTTTGGCCTGAAAATATATTAATCATTCATTCAATTTTAGACATAAAATAGATTTACTTTTATATGTTATATAAAACACACCAGCTACCCAATTTCAATATTTACTTTTATATCAATAAAAAATTAAGATGCACATCATTCTCCTACCAAACATTTTTATATAGTTTAATAAACCGATCCCAAATCAATTTTCCACATCTTGACATAATTTTTATTTTATAGCTAAAGACAAAACTACATCAATAATGGAAAGCAAAGTAACCAAACCACCGGGCACTTAGAAATATAAAAACCATTTTTTTTGTTAGCATAGAAATATAAAAACCTTTTGGATAATCAATATGTTTATTTTCCAGTCGGTGTAGCTCACAAATAAAAAGCAACACAGTTGACAGTCATTACTTTGTTAATCTGCTTAAATCCCACCCTGGCAAAATCACAAAACTGGATATTAATTTAAAAAGATACCAAACTCTAACAATTAAAGAATTTAAAAAATTCAAACCCAATATAGAAAAAATAATAGGGTCACTCCAAAAAATTACTGTCTGCTTGTCTGTCTGGTCTCCGATACAATCACCAGTATATAAACACTACTTCCCCATTTGACTCATATTTTGTATGGGGAAATACTCTCTCTGAGGAAAAAGCCACAAACCCACCAATCAAAGCCTGAAACTTTGCTCTGTTTTGATTGCTCTCTCTGCTGTGTAAGCACCCAACCAGAAAGGTAATCATTCACATGTGAAAATATACATGAAAAAATTGTATACTTCAAACAGATACATGCACGGATTTAATATTGCAAAAGTATTATTTCTTTTTTTTCCTTTCTCCTTTTCTACTCTCTGCAACTGTCTCATTGTTATCTCACACACTGACAAACAATTAACCTTATATTTTGTCTGTTTGGATAGAGGGAAATGAATGAGAGGAAAAAAAGAACAAAAGGGTGAGTGGAGAGTGTGAAGAGGAAGCCAAGTCTCTCTCTTTCTCTTTCTCTATTCCTCCCAAGAAGGGTCGCCGTTTTTTCCCTATCTAGATGAGCAGAGGTTATTATCTTTGTCAGATATTAATTGGGTATTTTTTTGCTGATTCCAGTGTGTGTGGCAATTTCTTGAGGGGAGCCTTTTTTCAATCCAAGCTGTCCTCTATATGTGTGAGCAAGTAGGTTGTTCTTGTTGAGGATGGGACCAATTGACCCATCCTGCCATAGGACCCCACCCCTTTTGCTGATTTTTCCTTTCAGGATAAACCCCATCAACATCACCCATAATTTCTGTGGGTGCCCCTGTAAATTCTCCTCCTTTTTGGGGATGGTTTTTCAGCCCAAAGCTGCTTTCTTTTTTTTGTTTGTTTGTTTGTTTTCATGGGTTTTTTCTTTTGGTTTATCTGGGTTCTGGATACTACCAAGTTTTGTTCTTATTAGGGAGTAATTCTGCCTTATTGTTATTTGTTTCCTTTCCTTAGCTTCTAGGTTATGTTGATAAGCATATCAAGCGTTTAACTTGCGGGGTGTGTTGTTAGTTTAGATTAGTTTTTAAGCTTTGGTCGACTGTTTTTTTACAGTATCACAGACAAGGTAGAGTTGAGTGAGGTTTTTGCACAGTAAAAGGTTAGGTTTTTCCTCAGTTTATTCCCCCTTTCCATTGTTGTCACGCCACTGATACGAGTTTTGAAAGTAAAGTTTCTTCCAGTGTCGGTTAAAGTGTCAAAATCTTGATGTTGCCAACACTGTGAGTTGTTATAGGTAATGCTGTGGTTCGTCAATTAAGGTGTTTTATGCTGTTTCTGGGGTTGGGCACTGAAAAGGAAGGATTTTGGGGGGTATGTAGCTTTCTTAATTTTTTTTCTTGGGTTTTCCAAGAGTTGAAAAATCTTGGTTATTCATTATTCAAAGTGAATAAGTGGTTGGGTATACGCAGGAACCATCTTGTGATTGTATAAATCTGATGAATTGATGCCTGGGGTTTTACTCTTTGTTTGCCTCTTCTACAGAATAAAACGTTGTTGTTGGGTTCATCAACTTAGAGTAGGACCATACTATTGTTCTGATTTGTTCTTAATATTTGCTTCCCTAGCTGTTCTCTACTTCTGTTTAAGGGATTTTTGTAGTATAAGATTGACTGGTTTGTTGTCTAAGTGAAGTTTTCAGTTTGGGGTTTGCTGTCGTATGTGGTCAATGAGGAGGCTGGAGTTTGTGTCGTAAATTTTTTGAGTAGAAAAAGAGTTGATAAATTTCCTGTGGGCCTGTACTGTCAAAACTGTTGCTGTCGAAGTAGGGCAGGGGGTTAAATTGGTTTTTGGTGGAATAGAAATGCTTGCGTAAGTTCATTGTGGGCTTCTGGGTTTTTCTTCTTTGTTTGGTTCTTCCATTGTCTCTTTCATTTCTAACTATCCAAAACCCTAGTTACCATTTACCGTGCAATTCACTGTGGCATTAATTTCTGTAGATACATATATATTTTTTTTTATTTCTTCACAGTTTAAACTGCCATTTACTGCATCTTTGATTTAGTGGTTTTCAGATATTTCTCATGGTCTAACTGAACTTTATGGCCTTTTCATTCACTAATAGGTCAGCTATTCACAAGAGTCCAATTTTTTGAATTGTGGAGCAAATCACCATTGAATTCTTCACATACTTCACTGGGGTTTTGCGATTTTTATTGGAGGTGATCTCTGGTACAGCTTTCTTGGCCTTTTTCAGAGGTCTGGTTGTTTCTCTTCTTCCTTAGCTTCACAGCCTGACACTTCCCTGCTTTCCCATAATCGTTGTCTACCTACAGTTTGGTTCCCACTGATACCAAATATAGAAAAATAGTATAGATCCAACTTCCAATAAGATTCTAGTAAATCCGCGGTTCTGGAGATTGACAGAGTTGCATAGGTTATAGCACTTTGGAAAATTTCTCTTCCAGAGCCTGTGAGTGATATTTCCAGTAGTAAATTCAAACAAGCTAGATGACTGTGGATGAAGCAGGCAGTAGTTCTGTGTGGTCTAGAGACCAAGATAAGGCCTTTGAGCATGCCCTTGCTACATACCCTGAGGATGAATCTGATCGTTGGGAGAAAATTGCAGCAGATGTACCCGGGAAAACTCTAGAAGAGATTAAACATCACTACGAGCTTTTGGTTGATGATGTTAACCGGATTGAATCTGGCTGTGTGCCTCTACCTAACTACAATTCTTCTTCAGAAGGTTCAGTGAGCCATGCTGGCGATGAAGGAACTGGAAAGAAGGGTGGTCATTCGGGGAACCACGGCAGTGACTCCAACCATGGAAACAAGGCTTCAAGGTCGGATCAAGAACGCCGTAAAGGAATTGCTTGGACGGAGGATGAGCACAGGTAATTTTATCCTTGCTGGTTTCTTGATGATTTCTCTTTATCTAGGTTTATATGGGTGTGACCTGGAAAAAATATTAAATTCTTCAATTGAATGTTTGTTTGTTACTTTACTGGGTAGTTGTCCCCCTTTTTTCTTTTTAATTTATATGTGTGAGAGCTAGCTGCATATTATGTTCTCAATCTTTCTATTGAAACTATTTTGGGATCTTAGATTGGTCTCTGGTCATAAGCTATTTCCTGGCTAACTTTGCACCAGGCAAGCTACTGTTGGTGTTTTGCTGAGTTGGAGCAAACTCTGATTTTAAGTTGAATTCACTAAGAATTACCATTGCCAATTTCCTTTTGATTGCCAAATGTAGCAAATGCCTTGTAATGAGTTATCAACTCCGAAAAGTCTTTGGATGGTTTAACAGAATAGAAATTAGTTAAAACTGACTTTGGTTCCTCATGAAAGTCGCATATGTTTTTATGTGCTGCTGCTGTCTTGTACCTGGTGATCTGTTGGAAGAAATAACTAACTTATCAGATTAATTTGCTCTATTCTTTTTCCTGTGGTTTGGCAGGCAGTAATTCTTTCTAAATTATAGAAGTGTTCTGATGTGATATTTTCTTATAATATTATTGGCACTTCCGTTATCTTGTGGCATTTGCAATTTTAAGTGGTTGTTTTCCAAATTTGCAAGTTATTTTACCTCAATTGACTTCCACTGTGATTGTTTTCAATAGTGTTCAACATTTTTTCCTTATGTATCTGGTTAAGGAAATATGTGAACAAAGTTCCTGTTGTATCCACAAGTCTGCTTTTGGATGTCTACACAATTAACTGAGTAAAATTGAAGCATAATTGGCTTTCAAAATCATATTAGCAGTCTGAAGCTCGAACATGAGGTCGTCTTGTTTACACAGTCATGAAAATCAATTGTCTGTGACAAGTTTCTTAAGATGTTAGCTTTTCTATTACTCATCCTGGATGAACTCATGTCACAGTTTGCTTTGGGGTTATTTTGCCGATTCTGAGATTGCCATGTTTTTTTTATCCTAGTCGATGTTGAGGGTGGGACTTCCGAGACCACATCTCTCTTGCTTTTTGCAAGAGTACCAATGCGCTTGTGCCCTTTGGTTCTGAGACTGCCATCTTAGCAATCCTAAAAATGATGCATCCTCTTGCAGTGGGATAAGGCTGCTTATAGTTCGTAGTAGAAACTGGAAAACCTGTTGAACTGGAACTATTTTCGATTTCACTAGAAATTAGAGTATAACATGATCGTGGGGTTCATTATCTTGTACTTCATTTTGATAGACGTACTTCTTGACCTATAAAAGAATACAATTTGCATAATATTACACTCACTCTGTGACCAACAGTGGCAAGATTCTCTTGGTTGAGATTCCTGGAAGTCATTATGGGGCTAGTGTTATTCTTTTTCAACTCTTTAAAGCATTGGGAATTACTTCTTCTGTACCTTTATGTGGCTGTTGCTGGAACCAAAGTTTAGGTTTATGGTCTTTGGATTATTATATCGTTGTGTTTAGTAACTTTTTAAATATTCTATTAAGTGTATTCTCAAACTCTAAATTCTTAATTTGCAAAGGTTTTGGACATTGGGGTTGGAGATTGTAGCTTTGCGAGTTAAATGGCATTTCCTTTGGCGGTTACTGCATGTAGTCAGAATAGTAGCTTACTTCTAACAGTCTTCCCTGACGGTCTGAATCTCAGCTCCATTATCTGTCTAGTCTGTTTCTTTTTATAAATCCTACCTTAGTTGCTGTTATATATGGTTCATATGTATAGTACATTCCGCCATTGCATTTTCAATTGAAGCAAAAGACAGGCCAGGTCCTATATTCCGTGCTCTAGATGCTAGAATAAATTCCTGTTAGAATTTAATTGAACTAATATAGGGATAGGAAACCAAATGTTCACATGTCCAAAAAATATATATTAATAAAATATTTGGAACGGATCAAGATTAAGCAACTCGCTTTTTCTTTTTCTTGGTACCAAAAATGAAACCCATTGGTCCTTGCCCTGTGATTAAAGGTTACACTTGAGCCTTCCAAGAAAGATAGTTTGATCAACTAAGTTCGATGGAAACAAAATGTTGTGCATTTGGAAAGGGCGGCTTGAGAAGAATTGGCGTGTTGTTATGAGGTGTAAGGCTAGAGCTAGGTGGGACGGATGGAGTATGAGTAAGATCTGGTGTAGTTTTGCAGGGTGGCTCCGCTACCATATTAAGAATAAAATGTATAAAGAACGAAAGCTCAGGTAACTCTGGCCTATTGTGATCAGTTCATTATATAGAGACTTGTCACTATGAGATAACTATCGCTAGGACTAATCACAGTAACATACTGATAAATGTACATGGTGGGAAGAGCGATATTTATATTCTTAGGATGAGGATAAGACTAACAAACTTTCTTATCCTTAATACGGTTTAACAATTTACGTTTGTTCAAGACTTGAAAACCGTTATGGTGAGCAAAAAGGCTGCAAATTTTGTTCTCTGTACTCGATTATGTTTCCTTAATCCAGAGGTTATGATGCCTTTTGTTAGCATCTCCTACGAGGTTGATGGTTCTTATCACAATCGTATTTTTCTTTCTGGTTTTCTGCTGCTTATTGGTGCTTCTGTTATGATTTTTTGCTTCCTTTGTGATTGCTTGCTTGTTCGTTAATTACTCTTTCGAAAAGTTTCCTTTTACTTCTCTTATATTTCAGTTATGTTGCTTGTCTTAGATTTGGTGACAAATTTACTTCCCTTAAACCATAGTTTGCGAAAAATCAGCATGTATTTGACTTGGAAGCCTTTGCATTGGAGTGGAGGTCTTGTTTCTTCTGTCGTCCTTCACATGGTTGTACATTTTGTTTACGTGATCAAGAAAGAGATTTCCATTGCAAGATGCAGTTTTCCTTGCTGTTGTTTTTTTCTTCCCCCTCTTTTCAAGGCTTTGTTAATCCTTTTTGTCTTTCTCTGTTTTTTCTTTCTCAGTGCTTCTGGAATTGTTTGTTACCATTCACCTATCAGTAACCCTCTCTCAAGTCATAGCAAGGCCTTTCAATTGTCTAGATTTGTTTTCCTAGAGGGAGTCTATGTGTTACTGGTCACTCCGGAGTTGTCTTTGCTAACGTAGGGTTTTACAGGTAACAAGTTCAAATTGTGGTCGATGAGTATGCAGGGTTCTGTTTGAGGTGTTTTTTTATTAAAAGATATTAATGTTTTTTTCTTGTTCTGTGCCAACTATCTTTACACTCTTATTGTGTGATAAATGATCCTCTTTGGATTGATATACTAGTGTTGACCCCAGGAATGCATTCAATTTGCCAAGCACATCAATTTGGTTCTGGAATCTTATGGTAAATGATTTTTGTGTACTTTGGTCAAACAGGTTATTTCTTCTTGGTTTGGACAAATATGGGAAGGGTGATTGGCGAAGTATATCCAGAAACTTTGTGGTTACTCGGACACCTACGCAAGTGGCAAGCCATGCTCAGAAGTACTTCATCCGTTTGAACTCTATGAACAAAGATCGGAGGCGTTCCAGCATACATGATATCACCAGTGTTGGCAATGGAGACATAGCAGTATCGCAGGGGCCAATAACTGGTCAGACAAATGGTTCTTCGACAGGTACCTCAGGCAAAGCTGTTAAGCAGCCACCACAACACCCAGCTGGTCCCCCAGGGGTTGCTATGTATGGTCCTCCAACCATTGGCCAACCGATCGGAGGTCCCCTTGTCTCTGCTGTTGGCACCCCAGTGAATCTTCCAGCCCCTGCACATATGGCCTATGGTGTTAGAGCCCCAATGCCAGGAGCACTCCCTGGAACTGTGCCAGGTACGGTTGTGCCAGGAGCGCCAATGAATATGGGTCCTATGACATATCCGATGCCACCTACAACCACACATCGGTAGCATATGTGCCGCCTACGAGCGTGCATTGGTGATCTGTGCCGTTAGCTGCAAAATGTACAAAGACAGAAGGCTATTTGCTTGTATTTATGGTGGGCTAGTGGTAGACCTCTGGTGTAGCCCGAATAAGGTTCTCTCGTTTGCAAGCAAGCGTCGTCCATTTGTTTATTCCGGTGCCAATCTCGAATAAGCCATAGGGAGGAAAACTTCAGGCATCTGTATAGACAGCAAGCACGAAAAGATGGAGCAGCATTAAGGGGTAGGGCAGCATTTTGTTATCTTTTTGGTCTTACATTTCAACATTGTAGCAGTTAGACTTAGCCTGTACCTGGTAATTTTTTTCTTTTCATAATCATAGTTGTAAAAGAACCAATTTGTATTTAGACCATCTTGAGTAGCATGTGGGCGCATATTGTGCTAGGCCTTTTTATAAATTCCTTCTGCTAATCTAAGTTGCCTTTCCAGATTTCTCCTCAGATTGTCTGTCTGTGTGCGAACTCAACCCCTGGCTGCTGATGTATTTGTTGATGGGCTAAATAGCATATAACTATTGGTGTTCCTTTTTTTTTCTTTGGCCGAGTATAACTACAGGTGTTCCTTTTTTTTTTTGGCCGAGTATAACTACAGGTGTTCTGAGTTTTCAAGGAACATGGAGACCATATTAACCAGAAAAGGTGTTCTCTTTAATTGGGTGGCTTGTCAAATGTGGTGTACTACTAACCCACCCCCACCCCATTGAATAAAAGCTTTTAGTACTATGAGACGTGTAGTTGACAGAGTGATGACTTGCTGGTCCTATGTCTATAGGATGTTGACATCAGGTTGATTTGGCTATTTCTTTTGAAGTCTTTCTTCTCGGACAGTACTCTGCAACACCATAGTGAGGCGGTACACAGGAAGGACAACAAAAGTTAGGGATATAGATATAATGCCTTTTTGGTAGTTTTCTTAGCCTGCAGCAGCACATACCTGTCGGCTTTAAGCATTGTCGTGGGCTTCAGAACTTTTCGTGGAATTCTTGTTGGGCTTGCATTGGCCCAAGGAACATCTGTAAGTATCCACAAGGCCTTTTGATCTAATCCTGGTCAACAAGGAATTTTGGAACTTTTAAGGTTCTTCAGCTTTTTTGGATGCCATGTGGAAGAAGGGGGCTGATGAGGTGGATACTATGTGGCAATTCTCTTTTCCACACTAGCAGTAAAAGTAGACAAACATGCTGTTTGTCTATCGTCAGCAACTGCTGGCTTTGGTCTCCACCACTTACATGTCTTTCCTTTTTCACTAAGGCAAGAGGCCTCTTCCTCCTCCTCTGTTCATTCCTTAATGCAGGAGCAGGCTGAGATATTCAAAAGAGCATTTGGGAACAAAGACATGGGGGCATCTTTAATTTGGAGATTAAAAGATTTGTGATTAAAAGGTGGCTGTCAAGATTGTATCCAGATAAAAAGGATCCACATGTCTTGTCCCTCACCTATATTCTATTGACATTACCCTTTTTACCAATTTAATTAACTATTGCATTTCACTTTTTTTTAAAAAAAAAAATTATCAAACTATACAGGATTCCCCTGTAGAAGTTTCTGTAGATTCAGATTCAATTCATAGGTCAACAGAGAGGTGTCGATTCTTTCAATTGTAGCATGCATGTCTTCCACATTGTTTTTTTCTCTCCGACCTCAAACTAGTGATTTCCCTTAAACGGGGATTTTATTAATTGAAGAATTAATAATGCAAGTTAGATAAGGATTAGATTAACCCTTAATAAGTACAACCTAGTTTTGTGTATGACCGCATACACAAAACTACTTGTAGTATGATCTCATTTTTCTTGGTTGTGATTGTTTTCCTCAATCCTCCCAATTACATGGTTGTACGTAGAATGACATAGCCGGAAATTTTAGTGTCGCCATCATATATAGACAGTGAGTGCTATACAACTTGTGAGATTGCCCACTAACAAAGATTGGTTGATGACGATCAAAAAAAGAGGAACAAAGATTGATGCATGTACAACTAGCGAATTGCGTCACACTAGTTGGCAATATCACTTCCAGCAGACTTAAAATAAAATAGGGATGACGATAAGAACTTTTATTGATTAGAATTGATGACAATATAGTAGCATATCCTAGTTGCATGTATGCAATTGATTGAGCTTGCTTTGAAAAAAAACCTTCCATGTTGTATATATCTTATCTTGGTAGTATTAAAAGGAGGAATGGCATCAGAAAGCTAGATTGCCAGCTCAAAAGCTTCAATGCCACTGCAGGTAGGAGGAGGAGAGGAGTAGGCACACGTAATGCTCGTTAGGATTTTGCATCATTCAATATGAAATTGCAAAGCCTGTGTCAACATAGTGGGGATTTCTTTTATCTACTTGGAACTTTACTTAATTAACTACCTCTCCCAATCTTAGTGGAACTTAATTAAACATCCCAAGTCTAATGAAACTTCTTATAGACTTCACTGTAGGTATATATGTACATATGGTCACAGTTGACTTTGATTATGAACCAAGTCTACAGTTCCTAGATGTTTCTTGATCATTAGAATAAGGTCAGATCTCTTAATTAGTTTTTATATCTATGACCTCTTATAATTAAGTAATTGGTTTACTTGCTGGGATTAATCTGGATGTTTAAAAAGTTCATATTACAATATCCTTGTGGGACAAGAAAACACTATGATCCATATCTAAATTTAAATTCAGTTAAAGGCGATATTGGACTCGCAGTTTTTTCCAACACTTTGTGCTTTAAAGCAACCAGACTTGATATCCTGATCTCTCTAGCTACCTTTTAATTTCTTCAACAATGTCTGTCTCTTTATTTCTGCTGCTGAGCTATTGATGACTCATGCAACAAAAAGCTAACTTCAATGACCATACATACCTATCCCCTTTAAATACATGTAGAGTAGCATGGAACCCTTCATCGTTCAGTCACAGCAATAGCAATACTTTTACCTTCTAAGCCAAGCCAACAACTCTGGCAAAGTTAGATAGATTGAGACCTGATCGAGTAATTGATCTTTAGCCAGCCCACAAGAGTGACAAAGATGGTTCAGAGTCAAGTTATGGGAATTCCTGTTAAGTCAGTGACATGCATGGTTACCAAGTCACCAGTAGCATACTTATCGGCACCTGACTGCAATTTGTGCCCAATAAATGGATCATCCCCGGCATTGAAGCAAAGTAAAATCTCTCTCTTCTTCTCCATACACAAGCAGTCATTATAAGGATATCATTTGAAGGCTTTAAACTAATATATATATACCTTCTTTTGCTATTTGTTTCAGACTCATCAATGCTTAGGACGATGAACAAGCTAGGAAAGAAAGCAGATGATTTTGCAAGCGGTGTCAGGGAACATGGTAACTACTACTACACTCTTCTTCCTCACCTTAACTTGGATGTCAAGTTTCCATGACTTTCCATTTTCCCTGACTATATATATTGTTTTCATTGTTCTTCAGTGAGACTGGGACCAAAGATCACAGAAACTGTTAAAGGCAAGTTGAGTTTAGGGGCTAAGATTCTGCAAGTAGGTGGGGTGGAGAGAATTTTCAAGCAATTATTCAATGTTAGTGAGGATGAGAAATTGTTGAAGGCTTCACAATGCTACTTGTCCACAACAGCTGGTCCTCTTGCAGGGCTTTTGTTTATCTCCACAGACAGAGTTGCCTTTTGTAGTGAGAGATCAATCAAGTTGTTCCCTTCTCCAAATGGAAAACCCATTAGAATCCATTACAAGGTAACTTCAAATTTTAACACATACGCCTAAGTACTTAATATTCCTCCCTTCCTCTATCACCATCTAATCACCCAAAGAAATTTTAATTGCAGGTAATGATTCCAGTTAAGAAGATAGAGCAAATTCACCAGAGTGAGAACGTTAAGAAGCCAACACAGAAGTACATTGAAGTAATCACCAAGGATGGTTTTGAGTTCTGGTTTATGGGTTTCTTAAGTTACCAAAAGGCTTTCAAATATCTTAAGCAGGCAATTTCCCAGAACTATGTATGATACTGTACTAGTCATTGCCAGCCTATAGATAGTACCTAGCTACATGCATGTAGAGAAGAAAGCTGGACCAATTTGTACATAAATGTAAACATTTTGTTAAGAATTATATATGGCAATCAAATCTTCAATCATTGTCCAAATTTTGGGTTATCTTTTGTTGTTGCTCGTAAAGCATATATTCTACACAGTTAGTTAATTAATTTGTGGAGCGTCTAGCACCGATGAAGCCTTAAGGAAACAATCCTCAACTTGCTAGCTATTTCTTAACATGCCAATAATGCATGCAAGAAATTGAAATTGGCAAGAACTTTAATACAGGGGTGGTGTTGTTAATTCTGCTCATCCATTAATCAATTAGCTAAAGATGAAATTGGCCCATAATTTTCTCTATTTTGACTCTTTTGGGACAAAATTTTGTAGGTAATTTTGTAGGTAGTTCAAACCATCAATATAATATGAATTAGTTAGGTTTTTCAATACCATAAATTTATAGCAATTATATAGCTTACTACAACTATATGATGCATTAGCGGGCACGTTTTGATGGGAAATATATTATAGTTAGATGATGATGGCATATTGTAGTAATTGTAAAAAATTATCCAGCAATACTTGTGTGGTGAGATAGAAAGGCTAGAATGGTGCTGAAAATCACTTGATGCATGCTTATCTTTATTTTGACTCTCTTTGGGCAAAATTTTGTAGGTAATTTTTTAGGTGGTTCAAACCATCTATATAATTTCAATTAATCTAGGTATCTCAATTTTCAAGCTTGTTATAACTAGTCAAATAATATGATGCGTGCACCATATGATGATGTGAAAATATATTGTAGACAGATGAGCTTGAAAGAAATTGTAAGAAATTGTAGTGATTTGAATTACTCACTGCCAAAAAGAGAGGGTGTTGAAATCACTTATGGATGCTTAGTCATTACAGAAGACTTAAAATAAGAATTTGTACCGTCCCACCAACCATACACATATCAAATATCTCCTTAAACCTGACAGCTTCCCAAACCATTATTGACTGAAATATAATGCTTTCTTGTTTCCATGCCTTTACAACAAGGACAGGTGACTAAGGACTGAAAGGCGTTGCAATTGCAATGCTAAGCTCAACACCAGGCCTTTATAATTAGGATTACTTTTTATATTTTTAAAACCTTGTGCACAATTTTACTAGATTGATTGATCTTGTACATGATGTTTAAAAACAAAAAAACACATACCGTGATCGTTTCTCTACTAAGTGCATGCATTGGACAAATTACTAATAGTAGATATAAAGAAACTAGCGAGTACCTCTCAGTGCTAGAATTATAGTCCAGACTAAGATTCGATTGTCTAGAAAGACAGAAAGTTCAAGACTAGGGAAGATTGAGTTCGGAAATGGCCGGGCCATACTTAGTTGCTACATTATGACAATATTGTTGCAACACTTTTAGTCATTCAGCTAACGGAGCCATGATTTTGTTTTGATTCTATCATTATGGTTTCCCTTTCTTCTTTTTTTTTTTTTTCTCATCATTGCAAGAACAATCAATGTATCCTACTTACAACCCGAGTGAGACAAGTCACAAGAGATATGTAATCTGCATGGCCTACTGCCCATTCATTTGCAACTCAGCACAATAAAGGAACGATAAAAGGGGTCATAAAGCAAGTCAAAAGATATGATGATCATATGTTGTAGATAATATTATCAATATCAATATAGTTAATTTCCCTTTTTAACTTGCCATGAATGATTGAATTTTATATTGTTCCTCCTGGCTTGTTTTCTTAACTGCATTATACTCCTCTTTCCATATGTTTCATATATATATGACAGAAACAAAAATTGAAATAAACAATGTGGAGGCCGAATTTCATCACTACAATACTTTAATTGTATGTGAAGTTAGGGTGAATATTGTGATTGCCAATAACTAATTTGTGGCAGGGAAGAGAACCAAAAATTTATTCCTGAAAATGGGAAGATCACAAGAAAGCCTATTTAACAGAACATGCATGGGATAGCTATGAGACCTACGCGCTAGCCAACTGCGCCACCATGCATGGGATATTAATATATATTTTTTTTTTAAAAAAAGAAACATCATAGCATCCTGTGCAAAGCTACATCAGTTAGTGCAACGCGTATGTTCTTGTTGTAAAATAATAGCTTTTCTTTTCCTCCACCGGCATCTCTTTTGGTCTTTGTACTAATTAAAGAGGAATCACAACCCAAAGTTAACATGCCAACTCACAACCATCAATACCATTCCAGTTGCCAAAGCAAAAAGGAAGTGTATCTTCTTGCAGAATTGTTGTCAAGATTGCACATTCTTAAAAAAATTGATTGAAAAGTACTTGTCCCAGCTGATGGGAAGCTTGTTTTACCAACTTGGACGAGAGATACACTTCTTATGAAATAAAATCTTATTTAGATCATGACATCTGTAAAAATTAAAGAATTAAAGTATTTTTTTAAAAGCTAGCGCAAATAAATTGTATTAAAAATAAAAAATATAACACACCAGATTTAATCTCAAAATAAAAGAAAATATCTCAAGATAAAATAAATATAAATTGGGCTTGGTATTATCTTTTCAACTATAAATAGGACATATAATATAAAGTAAAAAATATCAGGCACATTCAGTTCCAAAAGTTTCAAAACCCAAATAAATGGGATTAGTTAGACTGTATTTATTGTTTTTAACAATACCCCATGGGCACACCGTTAAGCATTTCCCTATTTAAAATTTTCAATTAGGTATTCATGCATGCTTTATGGAGTTGCATGTGAGGAAAACCAACAATATCAGTTAACAAAAACTGTATTCTTGTAATCACAAAAGAAGATTTGGACCTTTAGTGCAGTAAAATTTTTCTTAAAGGCAATCGAATTAAATAGTTATAATCTTTAGGAAAAGGTCAATTATGAGTCTGTGTTTTGGTGCCTTTCTTGTCGTTGATGAGACTTAGATGACTCATGCACTAAAAAGGCCAAAAAACCTACGTGCCATATTTAGCCCTTTAAATCAGCATTGAAAACTGAATATGTTTGGTCAGATGATCATAGCAGAAAACCTCAGTTATTCTGTTGGTCAGACAATCTTTGCCAGCCACAGAAATTGTTGCAAAGAAACAAAGACAGGGGAGGTAAGGACTGACTTCAAATGAAGAACCCATCTCAGGATCAGGTCATTGGGATCCCAATCAAGTTAGCCTCAGCCGCTGTTGGAAGAGAATCACAAAGAAACAGGGCCAGGGGATCATTAATCAGCTATCCTGATCCTGCCAATCATCACAAACACCTTTTTTCTTCTCCTTCAAGTGGCTGTTTTACATTCCAACAAAGTAATTAATTAATTACCCTCTCCCTTGATTAATTAATCCTTGTTCCTGCATGCTTTTATGATGAAGTACTCACAATGTTAATCTGGGTTTGCAGGCAAAGTAGATTCAGTGCTTAGACAGATGAACAAGATAGGGAAGAAAGCTGACAATTTGGCACAAGGCTTTAGAGAACATGGTAATTAATTAAGCATTTCCATGGTGAAACATAATATTCTGCACAAAACCAAGAATATAACTAACAGCAAATTAACATGTTTTCTTTTCTTTCTTTTACAGTTAGGTTGGGTGCCAGGTTCACAGAAACTGTGAAAGGGAAGTTCAGTCTAGGGGCAAAGATTCTTCAAGTTGGTGGGGTAGAGAAAGTGTTCAGGAAATTATTCAATGTTCTTGAAGATGAGAAATTGTTGAAGGCCTCACAGTGCTATCTGTCAACAACAGCAGGCCCTATTGCAGGGCTTTTGTTTATCTCCACTAACAAGCTCGCCTTCTGCAGCGAAAGATCAATTAAGATAACTTCTCAGGCTGGAGACTTAGCTAGAGTCTATTATAAGGTAATTAATTAAACTCAAAAAGAGATGTCTCTCAATTTTTGCACTAGCTGCTTGTGCTAATTTATTCCATACACAGTTGATAGGGTGCCGTGCCGATCGAAACTAAGGAGAGATTAGTCCTGTCTTGACGGGATACGTACTGTTCTAGTATAAAAAAAAGTAACAATTTTCCTTTTCTGCAGGTGGTCATTCCACTCACGAAGATCAACAGAGTAAACCAGAGCCGGAATCTGAAGAAACCATCCCAGAAGTACCTGGAAATAGTTACTGAGGATGATTGTGATTTCTGGTTTATGGGTTTCTTGAATTATCAGAAGACGTTCAAGTATCTTCAAAAGGCATTAGACATTCCTGAAAGCATGAGATGTAACAGTCAGAGGAGTGACTTAAGCTCCTGTAGTTTATGAGAAATGTCACAGTTTGGCGATCAAAAAGAGATACATACACTTTCCTTTGCATTGTTCCCGTGTTAAAAAAATTCTCTAGACCAATCTGTATATTCTAGTCACTGACACCATACCTCAATCAATATTCATCATTATCAGATTGCACTGAGAATTAACAGCATTCCTTTACATTTCGGTGGTTGCATATATATATTTGAGGCAATTTAAGGTTGGATTCCTTTCTAAGATTGACAAGTCAAATCCTAAAAAAAGAAGATTGATAAAATCGAAATATTGCAGAGATTTACAGAAAACTCGAGAGAAGTCTAAGTTCAATAAGCAACGTTTATACTAGCCAACCAATTAGCGTTGGTTGGACTCGTAAGGCCTACTGCATTCTCCTTAAACTCTAATGTCCAGGTTTTGAGTTCTGGTGAAAGTCAGAAAAATGTAACCTTGAACGATTCAAATCCCTATAAGAGGGACTGTTGCCTGTCGGTGAGGTTCAAACTCTCACTAAGTCTCAACCAACTAAGTCAATCCTTATTGGCAAGACAACACCTTAATTACGAACTATGTGGTTAAGTAACTTTCAATTATGGTCATCAATTGAAAGTAGATTGGTTAACTGACTTCCTTGAAGAAAAAAACAATTTCCAAGAACAAGAAAAGTTGATCAGACCAGACCATTGTCTCAAGAGCCGAAAGTAATTGTGTTTCTTTTCTGAAATAATCTGATACTTGACCCACATGTCGTTTTGTTGGCCTACAGTGTCATACGTTGTTCTGTTCAATTCTGATGTATGATTGTCGTTTGTTTTGCCTGCCGCATACCAAGAATCATTCATTTTTCTGTTACACGCCATTTTCGATTGCTCTCTAGCCTCTAGTGGAATCTTCTTTTCTTTTCTTCCTCTTTTTCCTTTTTTGGTTGGTCTAAGTTCTACCTATTTAATTCTGTTTGTAGAAGAAAACCAATGGATGATGTCGATTGCTTGTATTATTACCGCAACTAAAAAGTGAATAAATAAAACATTAATCAAAACCTTGAAGACAATAGGGATTGATTGGACTGGTAATGTTCCTTCACTTCCTAGCTAACCCAATGAAGGTCCAATTGCACTATCATCAATCATCTCTTGATGATATATACGCCACCTATAATATAACAATTATCTTAATTAAACCTTTAGATGTGACTTAAAACCTTGATCTTGTACAATATACAAGTATGTGTGTGTGTCTAAAACTATGTACGGAAAATGTCAAATCTTCCCTTTTAATTATCTTATCTGCGTGTTATGACTTTCCATCCCCCTTCCTTCTACTATAAATCCAGTTACGTTATAGGGAGCAAACCCCTCTGACTAATTAATTAATTAAATGAATGGTTTAACATGTGGATAATGAAGGTGATGTGAGTATGACATGGCCAATATATAGACTTTGAAACATGAAAGCATGCACGTATTCTCCATGTCTTCAAAGGCCGCCCTCTAGTTCAATGCAGAGGCTGCTATATATATATAATTATATATATATATATATATATATATATATATTTTGAAACTTGGTGAAGTATATACCATGAATATTTTCCTATATCTATATATATATATTGCTTCGACTCTGCCTAGTCACTCACACCTCAAAAGGAAGGTAGGTAAATATAAAAGGGTCGATGTCTCGATGAAAGATTTCATTTCTGGATAAGCCTAATTGACTCTTTATAATTTGTTCCACCTGGGCTGTGCATTTTTTAGTCTTCTTCAGCCAATGCCTGCAAATGAATATGGTGTGCTCTTTTCAAAGGTTTTTCTCTTCTTATCCTTGTAAATCAACTTTCACTTTCTTGAAAAAGGTAGAGATTAGACTTTTGCTTGTTGATGTTTTATGACATGTAATCCAATATATGATTTAAGCTTGAAATGATGTAATTGACCAACTTAATTCTTTGTAATTTTTTGGCTACATAAGAAGATGGAGGAGTAAAAGAGATTGTCTATTCTAAAACTTTCAAGAAGTCATAATGGTATTTAATTATGTCACCTCTCATTTACCATCAAAAGGCTAGTGTCATAATAACAGATCATTTCAACCTTATACTAGTATATAACATGGTAATTAATTAAGTTGATGGAGCCAATTGGGAGAGTAATAGGGGCAATTAATTACAAATTGAATTTGGTTGATCACACGCTAAGGAAATTAAAAGGTTCTTTTGCCTTTGCAGTGATGGGTATTAGTTAAAGTCGACATCAGAAAGCTAAAATGCCAGCTCAAAAAAGACAATACTGACACAGGACACAGTCAGCATGAAAAAGAAGAGGAGTTACTACGTGATGTTTGCTTGGGCTTTATTGCCAAACAACTGTCCCAACTAACCTGGAAAATCTTCTTTCATTTCCTTTGGTCCCATCTAGAAAAGGAAATTCCTCAAATTTCTCAAATGTTTAAAAAAAAGAAAAAGAAAAAAGAAAGATTCACAATCTAGAAAATTTAATGGTTAGATGTTGATCAAGTGATGCCCTCAATGAGTCTGAAACTTTTTCTTGTTTGGGTTAATACGAATTCCAAAATTGTAGGGAAATTGATTGAATAAAGAATTTTTTTGTGTGTGATATTGAGATTCTATTTCTAATGGCAAATGGGGGAAGACGTGGACCTACAATATCTTTTGTTTTCTGTCGAAGGACCTACAATATCTTTTCCTTAAAGCAAACAGAACATGCACATCATTTCTAAAATGCTACCCTGAAACATGTCTTTTTGAGTCAATGGAATGTGGCTTTGTCCATGTTGATGAGCCACAGATGAGTCAGCAGGCATTCAACAGAAAGCGAGATTCAACTACCATGTGTCTTTATATATACTCTCAGGATTCAGGGTTTTGATCATCAGACTAAGCGACCTCTAGCTACATCCTTCACAGCAACAATATACACTTTGAAGGCATTGTTGTATAGTCATCAGACAGAGAAGAGATTTGATCAGTCTTTCCAAGTGGTTGAATATGAAGATTTCAGTTCAGGAACAAGTTATTGGAATTCCTGCAGGCTCTGCAGCTGCATACCCGGTTGAGAGGAGACCAAGGCTATTGCTTGAATATCCTAGCAGCCAGCAGTATATGCCTACTCCTGCAAACAAATCTCTCACAGTTAACAGAAGTACGTACATCTCTTTCTCCTTCCTCTTTCTCTCCTGCTTTCGCTTTTCAATCAAAGGTACTAGTTTACTGATCATGAACTGGTGCTACTTACCATTGCAGGCAAAGTAGATTCAGTGCTTAAAAGGGTGAACAAGTTGGGGAAGAAAGCTGACAAATTTGCTCACGGAATCAGAGAACATGGTAGGTTGATTGAGTTTTATAGTTTTTGATGAAGAATATTCTTCACATTCTTGTTTTATAAGGAATGCCCTTGGAAACAACACTGATGGAATGTTAAAATTGCAGTGAGGTTGGGAACCAAGATCACAGAAACTCTGAAAGGGAAGCTGAGCTTGGGGGCAAGAATTCTCCAAGTAGGAGGTGTGAAGAAAGTCTTTAGGCAGTTGTTTAGTGTTAGTGAAGGGGAGAGATTGTTGAAGGCCTGCCAGTGCTACTTGTCAACAACAGCTGGCCCCATTGCAGGCCTTCTCTTTATCTCTACTGATAAGATTGCCTTCTGCAGCGAGAGATCAATTAAACTGTCTTCTCCAGAAGGGAAATTAGTCAGAGTCCATTACAAGGTAGCTAACAGTGACATAATTACTAGTTTTCCTCTTACTTTTCTTTCTGTGGGAGTTAGTGTATCTAACATTTGGAACAACTTTTGCAGGTTATAATCCCTCTAAGAAAGATAAAGGCAGCCAACCAGAGTGAGAATGTGAAGAACCCATCACAGAAGTACATAGAATTAGTCACCGTAGATGGTTTTGATTTCTGGTTCATGGGTTTCTTAAACTACCAAAAGGCTTTCAAGTATCTTCAGCAGGCAATCTCCGAGGCAGCCTCAGATGAACACTAGAGGCACTCCCATGTGATTTCAACTAGAAGCTTTTTCTTTCTTTCTTTCCCTTTTCTTTTCTTTTTTTTCTTCTGTTCATCAAATGTAACTAGCTAGGAGGGGTGAGTATCAACATAATACGTTGATGAGATATATGCTATAGCAACTTTGTAAATGAGAAAAATGGTCCTTTCTTATCAAAGTTATGGGCTCACTTGTATATATATGAAAGATCTACCACGTCTGGATGGTTTCCAGAGTGATAAATCACTCTGCTACGTTATAATTTGAGTTTGGTTTGCCCTTCCAATATTGTTATGACCGCAAGTGTTAGAACACTAGACATCTGCAATGATCAATCAAACCTAACCCATCAGAGAAAGATTTCTCACACAAGCTTAGGAGTAGAGGTTGATACAGAACTTCACATCAGGGTTACTGAGTCAAGTAAATTAACTGATCAAGAAAAGTTGTTTCAACCGCAAGAATCAATGATATATCATGTCATGTGGTTGTATAGGCCCACCTAAATAAACCAAAGATTTACAGCCCTCATGAAAGAAGAGACGATCTATAGGATAGCCATTCTACGAATTATATGGTGAAATTATTTACAGCTGATACAGATCCATTTGGATAGCGATTACCCCTTGAAGTTCATTCAGTTTTCACCTGGGTAGATTACAAGTTCACAGAGGTGACGTTTGCAAACATTCTCAATTATCTTGAGCACATTATATCCTCTGGTCCCAATAGCAGCCAGGCATGCAACAAATGCATGTGGCATGCAAAACAGCCCCATAAATGTGTGGTGCTAAGTTCCCTGGTGAATGTTCTTTTGAAGAGTTCAGGAATTCAAACCAATCAATTTAACACCAACAGAATTGCTCGACCGTATTGGTTGTTTGGTCATGTCTTCCATCAGCAGCATAATACCAGGACTTCCTCCCATTACTTCACATGGTGGGCATAAATGTTTGTTGTTGGATATCTAACAAATTCCCAAGACCCACACACGCCATCATGCCGGTTAATGTATATAATGAACCAAGCTAATAATGCAAAATTGAATGAAGGTGGAAAACAGATAAGACAACCAGAGAGAGACAAGCATCAGATGGGATATGTTAAAAGAGGCTGGACTGAAGATTATTTGGTTGAGGAACATTACAACTGGCAAAAGACTTGATTTTTTAAATAGTCATCCATTAATATTTATACTGACAATCACCTCATTGATTTTGCATGTCTGTCTGCGATATATTTTAGTTCAATATAAGCTTATTGAACCAATACAAAAATTCAAATATCCGATGAAGGAGGTTCATATTGGTCATGCTATTAGAAAAATCAGAAGACATGAGTACAAGAGCGGAAAAAAATTGGAGGATCAAGTCCGTAACTATCACACAATGGTACAAATCTTGGTTACAGAAATATCTTACATCCATCTTCCACAGTCTGAATGAGTGAAAATGGCAGGAAAACAAGAACAATAGAAGTTACAACGTACATGGAAAAGATACACGCTCTTGGGAGAACAATAATATGAAAGAGATGAATGTTACTTGAACATAGTCCCTTTGCATATTGAGGAATAATACGAGAAGACTCCCAAGGGACAGCCCTCTACCATCTGGAGCTCCAGTTTTGCAGTGTCAAAAGGTGCTGCTAAGGAATGCATTGAGCAATAGCTGACAGCATTCAACCCAGATTTGCAGACTGTTGGTGTGTGATGCCATCTCCACTCACAGCAGATCTGGTTCGTTTAAACTTCCAGTAAAATTCACTTTACAGCATTCAGGAAACTGCAATCCGGCTTCATCACAAGCCAACTTGGTAACATGCAAGCAAGACCTTACATCAATGTATTCAAGAGAGTCGCATTTCCCCAGAAGCAAGCCTAACCCAGTTACCGTGATCTTTGGACAGTTGCTGATCTTTAGAAACTTGAGCGGCAATTTAGTTTCCATGGATCCTAAACCCTGAAAAGCAGCATCAGTAATCTCCTCACAGCACCCAACGTCTAGACCTTCTAAGTTTCTGCACTCACTGAAAATATGGCTTAATGAAGAGTCAGAGATGTTTAAACACCAGTCCATTCGCAAGTTCTTCAAACTATTCCTACAAGCTATGGCCAATGATATTACAGAATCGTTGGATATGTCTCGGCAGCCACCGATGATGAGGGTTTCAAGATTTTTACAAAATTTAGCCAAGGATAATATAGACTGATCCCCGACCTTATAGCAATCCAACAGCTTCAGTTTCTTAAGAGAGTATGAGCACGCCTGTGAGACTTTCGAAATCCCATCATCCCCTACATTGTTGCATTTGTTGAGGTCTAAGTGTTGGATCCGCCGGCACCCACTAACAAGATCTGCAAGTCCATGATCAGTTATGTTGGAGCACCCTTGCAGGACCAGCTCTTCCAGATTAGCACAGTTTTTAGACAGAGCTTTTAGGACTCCATCCGTAACGAATCTGCACCCGGACATATGCAAGCTCCGGAGATCTTGACAGCCCTCAGCAACAGCAGACAATCCCTTGTCTGTTAGTTTTCTGCAGTATGAAATGTCTAAGGACTGTAAAGAAGGAAGTCCGCGTCCAATTGACACCAATCCACGGTCAGAGATACCTGTTGTACAAGAGAAACAACAATTATGCAATTGTTAATAATGAGCCCGTCCAAAATTAAAAATCATCAAATCTGGAAGGCAGGCAAGATAGATTTTCATCAACTTCACAAATTTCCCAAAAAAGATAGTACTAAATGATTGTCTTCTCTGAATAATAAACTGGGTATTTTGGTTTTGTTTTTTTCTTTTTATCCTCCAAATGTGTAGTTTGAGTACAGTCAATTTCTTTCTTCTACAATTGAATTTACAGGGAAACCAGCACAATGCGAAGGTCTGCTTCTTCAACAACAGGGTAGCAGAATCTAGACTCATACCAAGGAACGAAAAAAAGAAAGAAAATCACAAGAACAACTTGCAGTGATATTAAATTATTGAAGATAGGAAGCCAGCTTATAGCAAGTTGGAGTCTTGAATATTAAAGAATCCAACTTTATGGAGGAGAGTATTACCTTTACAGTTCTGGAGGAGGAGGACCCTGAGGGACTTAAAGCCGTCGGCGACGACGGAGAGGTCAGAGTCGGTGACGCCAGGGTAGAAGGACCTGGAGACGGACTGGGAGAGGTCCAATTCGAGCAACCGGGAGAACCTGGAGGCCATCTTCTGGAGCATGTGGGGCCCGGCGCGGGCAGCAAGCCTCTTCCTCTCGGTGCTCTGCAGCCTCAGCCACCGCTTGCACACCAACCCGAACATCTCCTTGTCCCTCTCCTCCTCCAGCTTCGACAGAACCGATCTCAGCTCGTCGTCCGTCAGGGCCTCGTTTATGCACACGGAAGCCATGTGTTGGTCAGGTAGCAGATCAGGGTTTCTTTTTCTTTCTTTTGCTTTGCCCTCTTTCTATGGTTGGTTGTTGAGGAGGAGGGTAAAGAGATGGAGGAGGAGAAAGAAGAAGTGTAGTGTAAGGGTGTCCTTTTGTTGTTGGGTTGGGGTGGTGTGTTGTGTAATGATGTTGAGGGAAGTGAAGGGAAGTACTGTTACGGAAGCCAGAGTGGAGAGTAGTGTGATATGGACAGTTGTTACAACATTGGATCTGTTTTAAGTGTTTTACGGCTTCGGTTGGTGTCTTGAGTTTGGTAATTTGTCATTTCTGGTATGATCAGAAAAAATGTCATTCCCGGAATATTATGTTTTTTTTTTCTCACCAAATATTCCTTCTTCCAGTTTTGTTTTTTTTTCTTTTTTTCTACAAAGAGAATTTTTTTTTTGAATTGAAGGGAAAAAAGACATTAGTAATGTCATTAATCATTATCATCCGTGGTTTAAGCCGAGTTAATACCAGTTACATCATGACATTAGTAGAGACTAGAGATCCTCTTCATAATCCTCTTCATAGGATAGACCCCCACCGGCATTAGTGAGCAAAAAAAATTAGTTTGCACCCGGATCATTATAGATGTTGAATCCAAAACACATCACCTCACTAATTATTATTATCGAATTTAATTTATTGAAATGTTTTGAAAACCATTGCCAATAATAGTCTAACAATATCCAATTTCAAAGTAATCAATTTTAACTATTTAAGAATTGGATTCGGTAGGAGGAGGTATTTAAAAGATTTTTGTTTGAAAAATGTAGAAGACAAGAAGGGAAGAAGAAAGGAACTAAAAAGAATCTGTTTTGCTTGGATCCATTTACTAGAACAGATGTTTAAAAAGAGTTAACTTCCATTAAATTTCATAAAAAAATAACGTGTAACAGCCCGGGTAATTTTTACGTTTTACCCGGTACCATAAAATTTATTTTTACAGTCATTTACCATTAAAATTAATCTTGGGTAATTAATTAACGGTAATTTACGAATCGGATTTCGAAACCGAGCCGTGTTCCACGCTCGGGATTTTTCTGCGGATTTCTCGGGCCAAGTTGGAATTTTTCGGGTCCAGGAATCTTCAGAAAAGTCAGGATTAACCCGAGTTATCGGACCATAAATTAAGTCAAGGGGGTACATTAGTTATTTTCTGGTCCGGACAGAACCCGCCTCACATGCTGCACAGTGCGGGGCTGCAGCCGCCATTCACTGTGAGCATGTGAATGGCTAGTAATCTGCCCGTGACAAACCAGTAACGTGCATGATATAATTTTGTCGTGTTTTATTCTTTTCCTTCTCTCCAGTATATCACCACCACCATTTCTTTCTGCTCAGCATCCCCTCATCACCTCTGCAAAACTTCATCCGCCCAAACACTGCCAGACTTCAACCTTCTCAAACCTGCAAAGAAAGAAAACAAAAAAAAAAAGAAGAACAACAACACAACCCCTAAACGTTGCCGTTTGGCAACAATCCCTACACACCCATCATCTCCTTCCTTCTTCCCTTTACCCGTGAGACCCACAAGCCGAGACCACCTTCACCGGCAACACCACCACCTTTGACCCCCTGCAACCGCCATCTCTTCCTTGCGCCGCCTTTCTTCTCCTCCTCTCGCCTTCGCAGAGTCGCCGCCGACCGAGGAGCCCGTCGACGAGCCGCCTGCAGATCCGACGTGACGACCCGACGTGCCGACGAGCTCGTCCCTTCCTTCCCGTCGTGCTCGCCTTCTGCCTGCAGCTCGTCGCGCCCGTCCTCGCCGTGCTCGCCTCCCCATCGCCCGTTGCCAACCGTCGCCATTGCAACACAAAGGTGAGCAACAGCCGTGGCCGACCCGTGTGCAGGACAAGCTGGGTCGGGTGACCCGTTTCCTTTGTGGGTTTTGTGTAGCGCGGGCCTGGGCTGACCACGCGTGGGCTTTGGGCTGCTGGGCGCGGGCCTGACCTTGGGCTGCTGCGCCTGGGCCTGTTGGGTTCCTGCTTGGTCAGCTGGGCTTGGGTTTGGGTTTGGACTTGGCCCAGTCCGGAAAAAAAAAAGAAAAAAGAAAAAGAAATCTGGTTCAATAAAAATAATTATTTACTGGATACATAAATAATTTTGGGAAACTAAAATAATTAGTGTTTTAGAAAAAAAATAAATGTGGTAAATAATAGTAGAGTAAATAATTTGAGGAGATAATCTTGGAAAAAAAATAGTAGTAATTGATAATGTTGGGAGGTACATGCCTATGGAAATAAATGGAAAGGGTATTATCAAAGTAGGTATAGTCTAGGTATACGTATAAGTATAGTATTATTTTAGACACGGGAAAAATGGTGAATGCTGATGATGATAGAAAATAACCCGGGGAAGTAACCGAGACGAGGCTGTAACAGCCCAGGTAAAAATTTCATTTTTACCGGGACTGTTTAAGTTAATGTACAGTAATTTACCATTGATTTTTAATCTTGGGTAATTAAATTATGGTAAATCGAGTATTGGATTCTGAAACCGAGCATAGTCCTACGCTCGGAATTTTTCTGCGGATTTTACGGACCAAGTTGGGATTTTTCCGGGTCCGGGAATCTTCGGAAAAGCCGGGGATTATTCTCGAATTATCGGACCAGAAATAAGATAAGTGGATATACCGGATATTTTCTGGTCTAGGTGGGCCACACTTCACATGCAGCATAGTAACTACATAATTGAAGTTCAATTATTCAGCCGCCAATTCCTATTCAGCCTGTGACTTATCAATAATTTTGCTGCCTATAAGTCTATTTTCCTTCTGCCTTCCTAGTACACTTCATCACCTTCACCACTAGCTTCATTCCTTCCTTCCTGCAAATTCGTTCCAGCAATTCATTGGAAAAAAAAAAAAACAAACTCCATTTCCTGCAAATCGTTTGAACCAGAAAAGAAAAGAAAAAAAAACAAACAAACACTTAACACTAAACAACCACCAGGCCACGTCACCCCTCCCCTTCCTACCTCTTCTCTTCCTCGTGAAACCACCGCCGCCGAGCCCTGCAACACCACCGTGACCACCACTGCCGACCACCACCTCGTGCGCCTCCTTCCGCCGTCGTCCAGCTCGTCGCCACCATCTCCTTCCTTTCCTTTCCTTTCCTTCCCTCCTTCCCGCCGCGACGCAGCCGTTCCCCTGCAGCTCCTCTTCCCCGCCGTCTGTGCACCGGCGACCCGAGCAAGCCGCGCCCCCGTTCCTCCTTGCAACGCCGCCGCGTCGGTCCCCTCTCCTCAAGCCGCCTTTGCCCTGCCGTTCCGCTCCGTCCGACGCGCCGCCCGTGGAACCCAAGGTGAGCTGGGTTGAAGAGACGACCCGGCAAGGCTCACGGGTCAAGTGCAGCCCGGTTGGGTGACCCGCGTGAGCTTGGGTGCTCAGGACCTAGGCCGAGCCGCGTGGGCCTTGACCTGTGCTGTTGCTTGGCCTGGGCCTGGGGAATGTCTTGGGCCATACTGGTCCTTGGGTTTGGGCTGGGTTTTAGATATGGATTTGGCACTATGGCCCAGTCCGAAATTAAATTTAAAAAAAAGAGAGAAAATGAAATCTGAAAAGAAAATAAAATGGAAGAAAATAAAAATAAGATGGGAAAAATATATATTATGGTATGGTAATAAATATTTGGAAGAAATAATCTTGGAAAATATTATATGATATATGGTATGGAAAGAGAGTACTAAATTGTAGAAATAATATTTTGGAAAGTACATACCTAGGAAATAAATTTCGGAAAGGGTATTATCAAGGTGGTAAATATCGGAATAGTGCCCGGGTACAGGAAAAAGTATAGAAGGATAATTTGACCCTTGGAAATAAATGGTGAATGATGATAATAATGGAAAATTAAACCGGGGGAGTAACCGAGCTGAGTTAGTATTTAATTTACGGTACACAGTATTAGTATAACATTTGCATACCATCTTATATGTGCATATTATTGATTGATATAGGAGTTGATAACGAACAGTTTGCTGAGGAACCGGACTTGGAACTTGCTGAACAATTCCATAATTGATATCGGCTAAGGTGAGGATGGATAACCCTTGTTATGTTGCCTGTAATACTTGTGTGCTTTGTTGTTCGATTGAACTGCTGAATTGTTGGTTGTTTGATCACTGCTGTGGTATTATTGTTGCTTTGAGCTATGATATTGATTATGTGGATATTACGCTGAAATTGATGTTGAACTATTGACTGTGGAAATTGTGGAAAAGAATTTGGAATTGAGATTGGAATTGATTTGAGATGTTGATATAATTGTCGTGTGGAGAGTAGTGGTACGACCCGATGGTTTGAAAATTAATTTTGGGATGCTATGGTCGGTTTTTGGTTTGGTTGGCCCGTCATGCCTGTGGTTAGGTGATGCAGCAACAACCCTAGAATTCCACTAGGTTCACCTCTGCAACTAATTGATCCCAAGACCTCCAATCTCCAATCAAACTAGGGTTTAGTATTCCTATTCTTCACCTCCTAAACTCAAAGGATTAGGCAACAAATAATGAGGAATACAAGGAGTTGATTAATCACCACAAGTAATAACACTTGATAAGAGAA